>PNEQ01049725.1:0-23324 GCA_003012365.1 Medauroidea extradentata
TACTCATGTGATAACTGTAGTGCTGTATATGCGAATAAACAAAGAATAAACATTCACGTCAGAAACTGTACTTCAAAAATAACTACAACATAGGTGAATGTAGAATAATATTATTGAGATACGATCATTTTGTATGTTTTCTTCACGACTGAAATAAAATCGTAACGTACCAGTCAATAGACTCCTGGGTTGATAATTTGTTTTCCTGGGTAACATTTACTTACTCTGGAGAAAAGTACTGACACTAGAGTGTTTTACGTAGAAAAAAAAGTTAGATGGAAGTTATTTTCTGTACGATTTATTTGAACTATACATTCATGAAAACTCGTTTGCATAAGACTATACTGTACATGATAGGATTATAACTTAAATACGAAAATGCCAAGCAAGCAATGTTAAGAAGTAACGTGGGACTCGGTTTCGAATGTTTAAAATAACGTATATTTTAATGATAAATAAGACTGCAACTGGTTTATTACAGTCAGTAGGTTACAAAATGTATAAGTTTTAAGCTTTAGGTTTGACAAAGGAAATAGTGACTAACTGATTTTATTTTATTCTTCTTCTTGGTCTTGAAGTTGGTTCTTATGACAGAGTCTTCCATGATATTCCGGTAATAGGTATTAAGATTACATTTACAATGAGTGTACGTAAAATATTTTTATTCTCTCAAATGTAAATTATAGATGAATATAAAGTTTTTTTTTTTGGGATTACGTTATCTTGATGTGAGAGTGCTGAAAAGAAATGAAATCTACATAGTAATGAAATGATGTAGATAACTTTTGTAATAGAGCACCGTATATGAGAGTATCTGGCAAGAAGTAGTTTTTTTTAGAAAGATACAGGCTCGCCCTCGAAAGTAACGTTTCAAATAAACATACGAAGTCTTGCTGTAAGTTAAAAGCACGCAAATATTGCGCTTGATTTATACCTATTCTGTAAAGTATTTACTAAAAATCATAAGGGGTATGTGATCTGGAGTGCTGTACGTATGGTACAATATGAGTAAGAGTTTTTATAAAATATTAAGAATTAGCACTAACTTAATTGTATGGTAGCTGTCAAGGGAATAAGGTAAAGCGATATGATGGTATAAAGGAAAGGCACTAACTATATTATTTTTGATTGGAAATGAGTAATATCAGGGTGGTTTAGTAGAACTGCATACCAGTAATAGTAATTTGGATTAGTTAGTGACAGGGATGCTTTTCATTGCTGTAATGGTAGTTATTTATTACTTATAACGCGAGCAGGGTTCGCGCATAGAGTTGATACCAAGTACGAACATACACTGTTGTGTGTGTGAGTGTGTGAGTGTCTGCGTGATCATGTGTACACTTTCTATGTTGAAGCGCATGTGTGTGTCGGAGGGGGGGGGGGCATATGTTCGAGTATGAACTTGCTCTGCTGGGTAAGTTTATGTGTGAAGTTATATTATTGTATGAACTTGCTCTGCATGTGAGATTGTGTGTGAGTATAATAAAAGTCTGTATGGTCGAGCTGATATAGGAGTGAAGATATTATTGTTAGCAAATATTATTTTTGAAGATTAGTATTGTGTATCTAGGTAAAGTATGGCGTATATACTAACATATTTACGAAAATGTTAGATTTAATAAATATGCTTTTGATTATGACTGTTATTAAAAAAAAAAAACAAGTGATTTACATTAAAAGTGTGTTTGTCTAGTCATGACAGGAATTCGGGTACGTAAATTGGATACATTCATAGTAATTGTGTGACTTCGGAAATAAATGATCAAATGTTACATGGCGAATGATTTGGTTTGAAGTATATTTCATTGACTTTTACATGAGTTTTAATAGTTGTTCCAATGTAGTTTTGTGTGTATTGCCCGACTGAGTAATATGTCTGGTGTAGTACAAGTAAGTAATAAGGGTGCGTTTGTCTAGATGAAAATTGAGTTTAGTTTGATGGATGAGAGCGAAATGTAGGTTTGTACGTCTTGGAAAAGTTTAGCGAATAATTATTAACGAGTATGTTTTGACTGTTATGAATGTACTGGAGATGATACCGTATGTAGCATGTGCCAGCTATTGATGTTTGGTATAATAGGGAGGGCTTTTGGTAGTGTTAAGTTATAAGAATGAAAGGTGCAGTTTGTGTGTGTAATGCCTGACTGAGTAATATGTCTGGTGTAGTACAAGTAAGTAATGAATGTGCGTTTGTATAGATGGAAATTGGGGTTAGTTTTATGGATGGGAACGAAATGTACGTTTGTACGCCTTAGAAAAGTTTAGCGAATAATTATTGTTTGGTATGTTTTGACTGATATGAATGCACTCGAGATGATACCGTATATAGCATGTGCTAGCTATTGATGTTTAGTATAATAGGGACGGCTTTTGGTTGTGTTAAGTTATATGATTGGAAAAGTGCAGTTCGTGTGTGTAATGCCTGACTGAGTAATATGTCTGGTGTAGTACAAGTGAGTAATGAAGGTGCGTTTGTCTAGATGAAAACTGAGTTTAGTTTGATGGATGAGAACGAAATGTAGGTTTGTACGACTTAGAAAAGTTTAGCGAATAATTGTTATATGTTATGATTTGACTGACATGAATGTACTGGAGATGATACCGTATGTAGCATGTGCCAGCCATTGATATTTGGTATAAAAATGACGGCTTTTGGTTGTGTAAAGTTATATGATTGAAAGGTGCAGTTTATATATTCATGTGGTATGGTTGTCCGATTTAACATTGTAAATATGTGATGATATTTACTTAACCTAAAGTAACGAATAGTTTACTATGTGACCTGCCTCGGTTAGTTAATGAATACTGATATAATACTGAAATGAAGGTTTTTTATGGATGATAAAATTCATTTAGAAGTATGGTTGTTTTGATGCATACAAATCTAAAATGATAAGCTGAGTGTAGCTTTGACCTTTCTTTAATAATTTAGTAGGTATACGAATATTACAAGTGATGGTGGGTTAAGGTGCCAGGTATAGTAGTAGGTAAGTTAAAAACAAAAGTATTGAACTTGTGATTTAGAAAAGATATCGCAGGAAAAAATGTCTTATGCTGTATGGAATATAACAGTTTCGTATCAGTGGTCTAAGTGTGCGACGATCGTCTTAACACATACAAGACTTTTGTTGAATTTGAAAACAAGTTCACTAGAAGGTCAAGTTTGGATTCCTATAGATGGGAAAAGACTGAGCCCAACATATGGGACGGGGCAGAAAGCTTTGATCAGTTTATCGCATGTGTCCGACCAACAGTCATGTTAAGCTTAATTTTTTACACTATATTAAACATGATTTTTACCAAGAGAGATATTGGTTCGAACCTCCGTGGACGCATCAGAAAAAAAAATGCACGCTACTTGTTCAGAATTTAAAAATAAATTCTACAGTGTATACGTTTTTGAAATCCGAGCAGCCGGTTGCAAAATATAGACTTGTAAAGTCACAAAGTTATATGTTTTATTATTCTCCACTACAGATACATACTGTAGCTGGCCAGAACTGCGTGTCTCGAGTCGACACGTTCACACCCGCCCGCCCCCCACCCTTCTTAAGCCTACCAGACAACTTACAGGCCGTAGGTGTAGTGTGATCAGTCTCTGTCTCTCTCTCTCTCTCTCTATCTCACTCTCTCTCTCTGTCTCTCTAGCACACACGCATCCAGCAGCCTGCACGCGAATGAAGTAAATGTTCTTTAATTTGCTCGATCTGATTTAATTTTAAAAAAATGTGATATTATTGAAAATAATCAAATATACATGTTAGTATCTTTTAAAAATATTTTTTTTCGCAATATATTTACCTTTCACAAATTAAATTGGAAATGTATACTAGGACTTTGAATAAACAGAAAATACGATTCATTCATACAATGCATTTATTTTTCAAAGCGTGGACTAGTTACACAAAATATACAAACAGTTATTTAAAACACATGCAGTAGTGGTTTTATTAAGTTTTCGGTCTTATACACATGTGAAGACACCAACAATTATTACCATTTTAAATACGAACCAACTGGTGTTTACCACGTATACAAATGTATAGAAAGGTTACAAATATTATTTCATCTTAGGAAAATAATTATGAAAATTATCAATTTTTTTTTTCTTATTTACACTACACCACACACAACAAACTTTAAATAAGTGTTATTTACAGGTAACCCTTTGGTAATAAAACATTCCTTCTGATTAAATTTAAATTGGTTTTTAAATTTATTTTTTCTGTACATACATACATTTGAATTTCAATAAATGCGTGTCCCCGCCAACTACCTCTCTGAACTCATTTTATGACTGGTTTGGGATGATGATGATGATTTAAGTAAATTGAAAGTTACAGAGTCTCTCTCGTTCATCATGAATTATTACACATATCATGGGTTATCATAAAACCGAAGTCTCAGGGCTTCCGAGTTACACTGTGCACAAATATTATTATTTTTCTCGCAGTTGTGAAGTTTATCAGTATAAATTTCATCAAGTTTTTCTGAATGTAGCACACTTAAACGTCTTATGTAAATCGATAATTTTAATGCTGCTCGAGCACACACTACGTAACACAAGCTTTTGTCTGTTTCCGATGACAAACACTGGACAATCTTCATTTACGATGTAACCCAAGACATTGGGTATTTGGGTGTATAGAATGTTGCCGGAATCCCACTTGAGTCCATGTTTCTGGTACGTTTGCAGTCGGTACAATCGTTATGTTGTACGGCTCAGATGGTCCCAGTGGCTCGAAGGTGAAAACTTCTGACGTTAGGTCATCGTTGGTGTCCGATATTGACACCTGCTTGATGGTGAATGTGTCTTGCGAACGAATGCCTTGGATGTTACAGTACATGTTACTGCGTGCAATTTACTTGGGAAAAACGTCACTACTCGATCTCGCAGGTAGGCAGGCTTCTTTGGAGTACAGCTGTCACTAGATGTGTTGCGAACTGTAGTGGATGAAGTGCTGGTCGTTGACGAGCGTCGTAGCGCCTTGCACCAACTCCTGCGATGTGGCGTGTCTGGAAGCGAAGTATGGCCTCGGAATCACTCCTTGAATGGAAAACAGTCGAGAATGTCCTCGTCTTCTTTTAGATGATCTGGCAGGAACTTGAACACTGATGGTACCTCGTGCGGTACGTAGACGAGAAGAAATTCTTTGGGCAAGTACGGTAGCTCGTTCTCTCTGTCTGGTAATTTTAAAGATTTATGCCTTCCATATGTCGCAATAGCAGATAATATTTTTTGTCCGGCTGAACAGCAAGCATACATTTCATCTGAAGAGAAGTTAATACTGGCGAAGAACACATTAAGTTGGCGGTTTTATTTTATGGTATTTGACACTGTATGATATGATTACAAAAGTAATTGGCGATATTTTTAAAGTGTCCGATGGGTGTTATAAGAAATTGCATAAATTCACATTCGAAAAGGTACTATACAATTGTACTGTATTAAGACCGTATAGCAATTTGCATTTTAAGAAATGAAGCTGGTGAATGGATACCCATAAGACATTTTCGATACACAACACAAAGTTCGTTTGCACACACACTTGTACTCACTTCAGTCCAAGGATCAGTCTCTGCTAATGATGTAAATGTATGCCAAACGCCCGTACATCTCTCGTGACATAGTAATGTGGTTTGGAGCTTCCCTCCAGTAATTTCGTGTTCGAACTCACGTTTTTATAGTCATATTTTGTTTTGATGATTAGTTCAGAAGCTTCCTTCTTCATATCTTGCATCGATATGGGGAATGCCATTCTAGGCCTACAAAGACCTACAGCACACTCGTCGGTGTCATAGTCTCGTACTGTTAGCGAAACGACTGCTCCATCGTTGTATCTTCTCTCCATGTGGAAATGTATGTCATTTTCACATCTTTCAATAACATGTTTTACGAATGCTTCTGGGGTGTACGTAACTCCGTGTAACGCTACATCGACAAAATCGTATTCTTTCAAAGGGTTAAATGTGTCTGTCTGACTGAAGGTAAGTGTTTGTGGCAACGGTCTTGAAGAAAGGTATAATTCGCACAAAAAAATGTGAGCACTGTGAAGACCATTCAGGAAATCCACGTCTTTGCACAACATGTGTATGTCCGTTACATTTCTCTCTCCATTCGCACATTGTTTTGCTTCTTGTTCGACGAAGTTTGTATGTGAATGAGTTATGACCACGAATTTCAGTCACTTTTTCACCATTTTGCTGTAGCAACAAGTCATTCAGTGTGCACGGAAGTACTGAGTCTGGACGAATATTAAAAACGTAACATTCATCGTTATCGCATGATAGTTCGTCTTGTACATAGTATCCTTCGTATGAATCGTAACACATTACCAAGTGAATATCGCCATCACAGAACTGAATTTGTAAAACTCCTTTAGCATTTTTAAAACATACTCTTCTGTAGCCCACCATTACGTCCGTGTACTGGAATGTGTCTTCTTATCTGAATGGTGTGTATGTAGCAACGGTAAACTCACCCATTTCGATGTCTTCGTTACTGAAGTCGTCGGAGAGTTCCGAACTTGAAGGGCTCGGTGGTGACATGAAGTTGCTTGTAGAGTTCACTGGTGGAAGATGGTACATGTTTCTTTTGGTCTGTAGGTTCTGATGAGTCCAATAAATTATCACTTTTCCCTGGTTCTTGACTTTCTCGATACTTGTGTTCTGTGACGGTGACCTTCTTCACATCAGTTGTAGACCACCGGAACTCTGTGTGTGGCTGCCAATGAAGAACGGATCAACTCTTCTCTTCCAGCTCTAATGCAGAACAATTACGACTTCTTTCCGACACATTTGGAACAAAATGCCGGCGCGGTAGAAGAGTACGATAACTATATGAACTTCGTCGTGTCTTACTGGTTTGCTGATGCACGAGTGCAAATGAGCGGTTATACTTTTAACTACAAATGAACAAACCACGATATGAACTGAACTCAAAGAGGTAGATGAAGGAGACTGCTCGTTCCCTTCTGTTACGAGGGTTTATAAAAGTGTAGAAATATGGGAAAGAGGGGAGACAAGTGACCATTAGAATGTGAGTGAAGGGGTTCTACCGTCCAATCATATGAAAGGTTAAAAGGGGAGGGGACATATAAGGTGAGATGTGAGGAGAAGGGATACTAATAAAATGTAAGTACACAGAAATTTATTTAGGTGATGGTGGGGTATATGTTAAGATATAAAACAGAAGCATGGAGGGGGGATATCGTATGTAATTGGTTAGCTTATTTGGGCTAAGGAGAAGGACAGTATATAAAGGTAAATGTATTCTAACGAGAAGGGGATGGTAGCTTTTGATTGGTTACAGTAAGAGAAATAATGTTGTGTGGGGAAAGAGGGCTAGCTTCTTATTGGCTAGTGGAAATGGTGGTGTGGGAAATGGCACATAAAGTAGAAGGGGAAATACTTTTTTTGGAAGGGGGTGGGGTGGAGGGAGGTAGTAGCTTGGGCGGGTAATAACATGAACGACAGTGAGTGGGGAAAGTAGGAGGGGGGAAATTCATCACGTGACTAACAGCCAATTAAAATAAAGGAATGGGTAGTGTTTGGGGGGAGGGGGGATAAGTTAATATATACATGTAAAAAGTGGTGGGGGGCGTCAGTGTTTCGCTGGAGCTCGTCCGGGTAATACGTGCCGGTAATTGATTTAATTAAATAATTTTTATATAAAAAGTTTTTTATTAATAGATTTTTATTAAAAAGTTTTTACTAAAAAAAATTTTATTAAAAAGTTTTTTTATAAAAAATTATATTTATTAAATACACGCGGGGTTATTATGGAATGTGAAATCAAAAAATTTTCGGAAGAAACACCAAGATGGTGGCCAGAAACAAGATGGCGTCCGGAAACAAGATGAAGGTAATATTTTTTTCGAAATTTTTTGAAATTTTAAAATTTTTTGGAAAATTTTGAATTTTTGAAATTGTTTTGAAATTTTCGAAATTTTGGAAAATTTTGGTAATTTGACACTCAAGGTCAAGGTCGAGGTGAAAGGTCAAGGTAAAAGTTAAAGGTCAAGGTCATCCAACATTGCGGTCGGGGATGTGACGTCACAACATGTTGGGGGGGGGCCTCCACCCTCAGCCGGGCTCCACACTCTGTCTCCTGTCCTGGAAACCCCATAATCATACTATTGACTAAAACCACACAACAGACTAAACATATACAACTACAACATCTATAGAAATGACCAAATACAACGACTAAAAGGAAGCACAGCCTTACTAATTAAAAACACAATTCAGCACCACCAAATCACACTCTTAGAAATAGAACATATGGACGCAACAGCAGTTACAGTGCAGACAGCAGGAACAAGTATTACATGCATAGCAGTATATAGATCACCAGGAAACCCACTAACAGATGAAGACCTAGACAGACTAACTACACACAACACTCACTTCATAGTAGCAGGAGACCTAAATAGTAAACACACTGACTGGAACAGCAGATTAACAAACACTTACGGTCGTAGACTTAAGGACCTCATGGAACGACACGACTACTTCATAATAGCACCCACTGAGCCTACCTTCTACCCATCCCAAGTCAACATACAACCAGATGTACTAGACATTGTACTACACAACTTACCACATGAAATAGTGCTAACAGTACTAAACGAACTGGACTCAGACAACTTACCAGTACTTACAGAAATACAACTACAACTGACGAACTACAGACTACCAAAAAAGACAGGTATTCCAGTACATGACTGGGAGGCATTCAAGACAAAACTAACAGAAGTACTACCTGACCCACTACCAATACAAACTAAGACAAGACATAGACAATACAGTCAAGATACTAAATGACACAATAAAAGACATACTAAGACAAACAACCAAAATAAGACCAAGACCACTATTTCAAGACTTCAAGCACATCCCAGAAGTAGACTTTTTAATTGCGGAGAAAAGAGAAGCGCGACACAAATACCAAAGAGTCCGCACTCCGGCCAACAGAGCTGATTACAACAAGAAAAAAGCACAAATGAGACGCAAACTAAATGAAATACGTAGACAATCTTGGGACACATACATTACAGATACTTCAGACAACACAAACAAAATGTGGAAAATTACGAGACAGCTACAAGGGAAAACAAAGAAAGACAGTACACCAGCCATCATCACTCCAAACGGACCAATATATGACCCGAAAGGAAGGACAGAAGCCATAGCTGACACACTACAAAGACAATTTACACCAAACGAAGACCCACAGGATGAACAATTCACCAGAGACATAACAGAACAATTTCAACATTTCTTATAGCAACCTAACCAAGCACAACCAGACCTAACAAATAATGCCGAAATTCTCCAGAACATAAAATCACTTCCAAAAAACAAGGCTCCAGGACCAGACAAAATCACAAATGAGACCCTACAGTACCTACCAGACAAAGCAATAAATTTCCTAACTACCATATTCAATGCCATACTAACTTTACAATACTTTCCCATAAACTGGAAGACTGCACTAGTAATACAGAAACGGAAACAAACAATATACTACCTGACACACAATATGGATTCCGAGAACATCACTCTACAACACACCCACTAACTACACTGACAGAGGAAGTTACTCTTACATTCCAAAAAGGACAAGAAGCGAGAGAAAGTTACAAAGACGGAGCTTACACATTGACAACTTTCTTAGATGTAGAAAAAGCATTCGACAGAGTATGGCACACTGGACTTCTACATAAAATGACAACACAAGGGTACAGCGACTGCTACATAAAACTACAACACAGCTACCTGACCGAGAGAAAACTTAAAGTAACACTCGACAGGACAGAATCAGACGAAAGGCAAATAACTGCTGGAGTACCACAAGGGTCAACATTATCTCCACTACTATACTGCACATACACAGCCGACATACCCACGACAGAAGGCATAACGACACTGATGTTTGCAGACGACACACTCATATACAAGACTGGAAAAAACTTGAGATATACGACAACGGCGCTACAACAACACTTAAACAGACTACAGACCTGGCTCACAAAATGGAGAATAAAAGTAAATGCAGGGAAATCGGCTTCACTAATAATGACGAAAAAACGAATAGTTAGACCACACAGAAACCTGACCTTATTCGGAGACGAAATACTCTAAAAGGACACAACACGCTACCTGGGTAACAATATACCGTAAACTTACATGGCAAGACCACACAAAGAAAATCAGACAAAGTGCAATAGCCAAATACATACAACTATATGCCTTATTTAAAAGCAAAAACCTGACAAGCCGAACAAAGACAACCATTTACAAATCCTTAATAAGATCAGCCATGTTGTACGGATGCGAGGTTTGGGGATATGCGGCGCGATACCACATAGACTCACTACAAAGACTACAGAACAAAGTACTAAGAGCTGCCATGGGAGCGACAATACTGACACCAACAGATGAACTACATGATGCAGCCAAAATAGAGAAAATACTAAACAGAATAACAGACAGAAACGCGACATTTTACAACAACACAGGACAACATACAAACCCGAGGATCAGACAGTTAGGAAACTACGACATAGACTTGACACAGAAGGCAAAGCGACCAAAATTACAATAACAATCAAATAGAGAAACAGCATAAAAACAGTCACATACCCAATAAAGACAAGAAAACTAACATCACCACCAATGGCACACATAGAAAAGGAGCAGATGCAGATTTCAGCAGTAAAAAAAAAATTAAAAATAGAAAAAACAGGAAATGAAAAACAAAGAGAAATAAGGAAGGAGAACAGAGAAAAAAAAAGTATCATATCATTTCAGTCACCACTCACCACCACAATGCCCAGCAGTAAGCAAATACAAATTCTGTCTTAGAACCATAGCATTTCAGTCACCATTCACCACCAAGATGACCAGCAGAAAAAAAATAACCAAAATTCTAGTTTCAGAACCACAACATTTCAGTCAACATTCACCACCAAGATGACGAGAAATCTAACCATTTCAGTCACCAACTCACCACAGAAAAAAACGGGCATTTGAAAAAAAACAGCTGCAAAAATTATTAAAAGGCGGGCGCTCTTGAGGGCTGTCGAGGGACTCTTGGAGACGAAAACCCTTGGGGGGCTTGCTCCCCAGGAGCGGACAGACCTGGGGGACTTGAGTATGCTGCATGAGTGCACTGTGGAAGCCCATGAACTGGACAACCCTGCGCGTGGACGTGTCCTGCTGGCTCCGGGGCCTAAAAACCTTAATGGAGACCAGGAAGGCATCAATACGCGCTGGAACCCATGAAGCGGAGGAAGGAGTGGGTGCTCTGGGCAAGTCGCAGCCGGCCGGTACCGGGGTGTAAAAGCTTAGATGGTGCCGGTTACGAGCGACAAAACCCCAGAGAGGCCTGCCCCGACCTTTGCCGAAACAGAGGGTCCTCCCGGAGGTCTTGCTGGGGCTGTGTGCCGTGCCATGCAGTCCTGGTTTGGTCAGCCGAGAGCCAGGAAACTGCCAACAATCCGCCTAAAGCTGCCATTACTGAATCAGGAGGGGGTGGGCGAGTGTTGCGAAAAGCTTCGGCTTAGTAGTGCCACTGCAGGAAGCCCTCCTCCTGCCTAGGCTACCTGACAAGAGGGAGTAAAGGGAGGCCTGATAAGCTTCCTGGAATCCCTAAGACAGTGTAGAGCTTGGGTGGGTGACAGCAATGTTACCCCCGCACTGAGGGGGCAGGTCTGTAGCTGGGCCTGTCCTCAGTGATGATAAGCGGCGGCGGCGGCAGGACGCCATTGGTCACTCTCTAGACTCTCTACACCATCGCAGCACTCGTGGTGACAACATCGTCCAGCGCTCGCCGAGACATCATCGCCCAGCATATTACTGTTATCCTCTGATATCAGCAATAAGCTATTGGAAGTGTGGTAACTTGCTACTCTTTAGCCAGGCACTATCTAAATACTGTCTGTCTATTGAATAGTGAGCCTACCCAACGTTTATACGGTAGTTTTAGATACAGTTACTGGTCGGATCTCAGAGATCCCTGAAGGCAGGGGCGTCCCTCGTGGAGGGCGCAAGTGGCCAGTGACTGGGAGCGGATTATGTGTGCAGTAACCACATACTGTGGCTGCTGTCCTCCTGAAGGCAGGCTAGCTGCTGACAGGGGCACCGCGCATTATTTCACTTAATTTTATCACTATTAATTTTCAAACTCAAATTTGCATCTCGTTAATCCATCCACCCCCTCGGGGGCCTCACCCAACAAATTGGAACAGCCTACCAACGAGGCTAAAAAACGCCGGAAAGAGCAGGATCAAGAGCCGGCAGCTACCAGTATAGGCATGGACACACAGTCCACCCCGCCCTCGAGCAATGTCGACGAACAGTCCACCCCCCCTCCACCCAAAAAACCTGTCTTGCGTCCCATCACGGTGTACCACACTGCCGACTGCAAGTACGACACAGTCATGCGACAATTCAAAAGCCGCCTACTTGAACCAACAAAAAACAAGGTCGTCCCCCAAGGAGTAGAGTACCTGCCAGCCTCATTCTCGGACTACCAGAGGGCAATCTCCATACTTGAGGAGCTGAAAGTAGGCTTCAGTGTCCTCACCCCCCGCAGCGAGCTACCTCTGAAAGTAGCTATTAAACGTCTCGAAAAAACCCTGCCAACTGACTACATAAAAGAGGAGTTGGAAGCACTGGGCTACCAGCCTATCTCGGTAGAGCCCAAATACTCTATGCGCGATCGCCAGCCACTCCATATGTTCGTCGTGGAGCTTCCTTGCACTGACTACAACCGCACTATCTATGATGTGCGCTCTCTCTGTGGCCTCATCGTAAAAGTGGAGGACTACCAGCGCCCCTCAGGCCCCCCTCAGTGCACAAATTGCCAAAGGTTTGGGCACTCAAGTAAAGTACGCCGAGCCCCGCCCCGATGTAGGTTTTGTGCAAAAAACCACACGACAAAAGCATGCGTGCTAGACAACAAAGACGATCGGTCATTGCGCGTCTGTGCCAGTTGTGGTGGCAACCATGCTGCCAACTATAGAGGCTGCCAGGCCTATAAGGGAGAGAAGTGGCGCTTCCTCCCGCAGGAAGAACGCAAAAAGCGCCAACAACAGAGTAAGGCAGACCTGCAGCCACACAAGCAGTTCTCCCGCCCACCCCCTACTTCCTGGCAACAGCCTAACCCAGAAAACTGGGTCCCAGCTCAAGGCAGACAGCACCGCACCCCCCAGCAGAACTTCGTGCCTAGCTACGTCCCTGTAACCACAGGGAACAGGTACAATGTCCTAGAAATGCAGGGTTTCTCCGAGACGGAATTTCCCGTACTGGCCAACCCCTACAGGCCAAGAAACCAGTACCCCCAGCAAGCAGACAAAGGGAAAATGTCTGCGAAAACGCCCAAAAAAGGGAACAAAAAGCCCGCTGGTTCAAATCCAGCACAGGGCAAACAGCAGCTAACAAGGCAGGCCCCCCCACCCAAACCCTCAACTGCCCAGGATAGGTTGGCAACTGCGGCCAATCAGAAGCGAGCTCCTGCTCAGCCCCCTGTTCCGGACCACGCCACTGCGGGGATGGAAATCGTGGCAGAAACACCTGTCGCGACAGCCCCAGCAACTGCAGCAGTATCCCCGGCCCTACCCCAAGGTTTCAGTTTTGACACACTGAACAGCACTCTAGCTGGCAGCGAAATCGCCAAGCAACAGCCATTAATGGTTGCTATAATCGGGCACATGTGCTCATTGCTCGCAGTATGGTTCGACCCCCAGTCAACTTTTGAAAATAAATGCCATTCATCCCTGGCTTTTGCCCAGGCAATAGCTGCCTCAACGGTTCAAAATAACCCCACCAACAAATGAGCGTAACAATACCAACCAAACTGCCAAACTAACTAAAATCCTATTTTGGAATGCTACAAGCATACGTACGAAAAAGTTTGAGCTGGTAGATTACATGACGAGGCATCAGATACTAATTGCTGCGATAAATGAAACCCACTTAAAGCCACCAGACCGTTTCTCTGTTCCAGGCTACACTTGTTTCAGAAATGACATAGAAAACAATGCAAAAGGAGGTGTATTAATTCTAATTAAAGATAATATTAAATGTCACACAGTAAAACAGCCTACATTAAATACTCTAGAAGCCGTGGGTATTAATTTTAAACTAGATAATCAACACATATCATTTTACTCATTTTATTGCCCGCCAGGCCGCACTCTTACACGAGCAGACTTAAATGAATGAATTAATATTTCCCCAAGCTTATTAGCTGCTGGCGACCTCAATGCTAAGCACCCCGCCTAGGGCTGCAGGGCGAGAACAGCTAATGGAAACACTCTTTTTGACCATCAGTCAAGGCATAATTACCTAGTTCATGCCCCCAACGAACCTACTTTTGAACCATATCAAGAAAATCAACAGACCTATATTCTAGACATAGTTATAAGTAAAGGTATTAATACGGCCTTTAATCTAAAAGTAATACACGAATTGGCCTGAGATCATTACCCCATTCATATTAAATTGGACCAACTAGAGACGGAAAACAGGCCACCCCGAACAATTAAAGATTATAAAAATGCAAACTAGTGAGGCTTTCAAACTTATCTTGACGATCACCTAAATCTACCAGCTGCCATAAGTACTCCCGTAGAATTAGATTTAGCAATAATTAAAATAGCAGAATTAATACAAGTAGGAATAAGTAAATATGTTCCGGAGAAAACCCCGAAAAATTGTAGTGTTTTACTGCCTGACAATATCAGGCAGTTAATCACTCAAAAAAATAGCCTGCGCAGACGCTACTCACGAGGTAAAAACCGGCAAATCAAGACACAAATAAATGAATTAAGAGAACAAATCAACAACGAAATATTACACTGGCAGTCAGACCAGTGGAATGAAAAACTTTCACGACTCTCCACCACTGATAACAGTTTATGGCACATAACTAAATCATTAACTAAACCTAGAGACACCATTCCGCCTCTTCAAGGACCAAATTTCACTGCTTTCACGCCACAGCAAAAAGCCGACGTCGTGGCTAACCATATGAAAACCGTTTTTGTACCTAATATTCAACCTGCTGATGCTACATACACTGCCCGCATTTACAGAGAAATCAGAGCTCGCCTTCAGCAACCAATAAATGACGCACCTGAACTAACTCATTTCGCGGAAGTTAAGCAAATAATTAAACGCATGCAGCCACGCAAAGCACCAGGGTTCGACTCCCTGCAGGCCATAGTCCTTAAGCAGCTCCCTCTAAGCACAATTGAAGCACTAGTAAAATGTATAAATGCAAGCCTGACCCTCTCACACTTCCCTACGCCCTGGAAAAGTGCCAATGTAATTGTTTTCCCAAAGCCTGGCAAA
This sequence comes from Medauroidea extradentata, assembly GCA_003012365.1. Taxonomy (NCBI): domain Eukaryota; kingdom Metazoa; phylum Arthropoda; class Insecta; order Phasmatodea; family Phasmatidae; genus Medauroidea; species Medauroidea extradentata. Next base: position 15,364 of record PNEQ01049725.1, read on the forward strand.
GATCACACTTCGCCACAAAATTACCGCCCTATCAGCCTCTTAAGCACACTTTCTAAAATACACGAACGTGTCTTGATGAGCCGACTCGAAAATCATATTCAAAACACGAATATTTTCCCAAACGAGCAATTTGGCTTTCGTGCAAAACATTCCACTGTTCACCAATTAATCAGACTGAGTGAACATATAACTACCACCTTTAACTGGCGCCATTATACAGTAGCAGTCTTCCTGGATGTTGAGAAGGCTTTTGACAGAGTTTTCCACGCTGGACTAGTATACAAACTGTACCAAAATAAATTCCCTGACTGTTATATTAAACTATTAAACACCTACCTAGAAGGCCGCACTTTTGCCATAACAATTGAAGGAGCGACTTCACAACATAAAGTTATTAGGGTCGGGGTTCCCCAGGGCAGCATATTAGGTCCCACGCTCTATAATCTTTACACGCACGACATCCCGAAACCCCCTCAATGGCATATGAACCTCGGAATATATGCCGATGATACAGTAATCTACACGAGATCCGCAGACGCGAAAAATGCCACTCGCCGCGCACAAGAGCTTTTACACCAACTTGAAAATTATTTCCGCTTATGGCGCATTAAAATTAATGTTAACAAATGCGAAGCCGTTGTCTTTACACGACGCCACATTCCTCCAGACCTCCCGCGACTTAAACTATTCCAGGAGGAAATTCCATTTAAATCTGAAGTTAAATACTTAGGCGCTATTCTTGATAAAGGACTGACGTGGCGAAAACATGTTGAAAACAAGAGAAATCTAGCCTACGGCCGCATGGCAGCTCTCTACCCTATGATAAATAAAACCTCTGGCCTTAAGATTAAAAACGGAATTATATTATATACAGCAATGATCCGCCCTATCATAACTTATGCAGCCCCCGCCTGGGCATATTGTGCAAAAACATATACTCGTTCTCTGCAAGTAGTTCAAAATAAATGCCTAAGAATGGTAGCAGACGCGCCTCGCTATGTCCCGGTAAAATACCTGCATGCAGAACTAAAATAGCAAATGCTGACTGAAGTAATCCGCGAAATAACTGAAAAATTCTACGACTCCAGCCGAGAAAATGTAAACCCAATTATTGCTGCCCTCGGAGACTATGACCCTGAGGAAACCCAGTGCTACAAGCGGCCAAAATCATTACTAGCCCACAGACCCCCATAACTAACTGGCGTGGGAAACACTGTCCGCGACTCGAACTAGTGTCTGCGTATGCGGTAAATGTCCATAGGCAGAGATGTCTTCGTGGCCTAGCCGAGGAGGTGTGGTGTTCCCCCACTATACTTCGATGCATTGCCCACTAGGGGCCAGTGCGAAAATGTCGGGGATGCAAGGAAGCTCCCCAGGGCTCCACCAAAACGTGCACTTAGGCCACGCAACAAAGGCCCAATTCCAGCCATTTATGATTTTATTAAAATTTATTAAATGTAAATTCATACTAACTGCAGGCCAGTGACAGCTGATCCACAGCTACACTGATGAATAAAATTACCAATAAAATTATTGTGTAGTTACTAACTGTCAAATTGTAAACCAATTACCTAAATCACTTAGTTACAGATAACTATACTAATGTGTTTCAGGCTAATACCTACCATCATCAGCTAGCTCAAAGGCTTGCCTATGAGCTAGCACAATGTACTTATTAATCTATGTCTTTATTTATGTTTCAGGTATTTACTATGGGCAGACTAGTTTTTCGCTAGTACTGCCCAAATATAGCCGGGGCGCTCAGGCCCTATTGGCGACCCACAGCTCGCTGAGCTCCCACTCTGATTGACCGAGCCTGCCGGACAATCCCATTTCATGTCATCAGCCATCTCATTTCCCAAATTCTCACGCATGTTTTTCTTAATTTAATTCCTCTATTCCAGAGCCCTACCATTACTAACAAGCAGAATTTCCCTGCGCGTGTCTGTCGCACAGCTTTTCCCAGTGCCCTAATCTATAGTACTGGTTTTTCTGTGCCTTAATTGAATTGCGGCAATATTCTCTAGACAACCCTGCTCTGCCGCGATGCATGTCTCCTCTTCTCCAACTAGCAGCCAACCAAGTGTATGAGGCCTAGCCTTGAGACACACTCAATCCCTACCTCCTTCGTTATTAGCGAATAATGCATGCCGGAGTACCCACAGACTGAGAGGGGGTACATGCTGACGTGGCGGGATATGGGGGCTCGTCAGACAAAAAAAAACAGGACGCCATTACTCGTGTCGTGGCTGTCGTGCGTGAACATCGTGCTCCTGCAGAGCTGCGCGCCGGGAGGTGCTGCCATTTTCATCGCAACGAAGGTGCCATGGCCTGTAGGGGGCGGTGCGATCGCGGCAGCCATGCGGCAGCGACCATCTGCAATCGAGCGCGTCCTGTTGGTGGCGAATACAGGGCTCCTCGCTGAGGAGTTGTCAGGAATATTCAAATACTGACTCGTCGACCAACTGGCCGGTGCGCAAGCGCCGTCGATGGCAGGGGCGGCGAACTGCACAGCTCAGCATGAGGACGGACGACGCGCTCTGCGGGAAGCAGTCCAATAGTCAAGGCGGCGGGAGGGATCTCGAGGTGCTGAAACATGCGAAGTGTAGCGAATCCAACTGCTGGATCCTGCGGGCTGTGGACTGCAGGGCGTGTGGGGAGCAAGAAATGGAATGCATCGGAACTTGGACCAACGACATCGGGGACCTTCAACGTCGGGGCTGGTGGACATAGCCCGCCACATGGTAGATCCTGGATGTCTCGCCTGCCTAGCCACTCATTCAAGACCGACGGATTATTTTGGAGAAGAGGGTTGGGGTGGCTCCCGTTTGCGAAGCCCCCTCTCCACCCCGGCAATGAAAGGTTTACTGCTGTCTGCGAGAAGAGAGAAGATGGAGCCTGTGTACAGGCTGAGCTGTACAGTTTTCTGCTACTGTCGCCGAGAAGTAGGCTTGTCCTACATTGCTGTTTTGAATATTGTTGTGCCAGGCTTGCCTGACGCGGGAATATCCTTAACAGCTCGGCAATCGGACAAACTGGCTTTGTTCGACTTGTCGCCGCCAGGGGCGCTCAGGCCCCACTGGCGAAAACAGACTCGCTGAGCCACCATTCTCACCATTCTTATTGGCCGGAGCCGCCGGCCAATCCCATCTCACTTCACCAGCCACCTCATATTTCCTAGTGTCCTGGCAACAGGATGTCGAGCCATACCTATCTTTATCACTGCCTACCACTTAATTATGCGGATATTTTTATCCCTGCCGCATCTGTCGCACAGCTTTTCCCAGCACCCTACCCTATTTGTGCTGGTTTTTCTGTGCCCTTATTCTGACTCTTGCTCTCTTCGGGGGGAGGTCATGGCCCCAATCGTGGCCGTGGCCTCAGTTTTCAACCCTGCTACGCCACGATGCACGCCACCTTTTCCTTAGAGAAACCGCAACTCAGGTGTATGAGGCTTTGCCTTGAGACACATCCACTCCATATCCCTTCCTTCGTTTTAGCGACTAATGCATGTCGGAGTACCCATTAGACTGAGCTGGGGTACATGCTGACGTGGCGGGATATGGAGGCCCGTCAGACAACAAAAATCAGGACGCCATTATGGAAGTGACCCGCGCGCAGAGTACAACTTCTGTGTCCTCCTCTGTCTTCTCCACCATAGAGCAGCAGTTCGCTCAAAGCCATAAGGTCCAGCAGGACCCACAGCTGTTCCACTTGCTTGCGATCTGGCTGTATCCCAACAACGCCCTAGAGGACAAGTGCAAGGCCAAGATGGGCTTTGCCTTGTCGGCCAGGAAAATGTCCCAAACCAATGCCACCCCCTAGGCAGGATAACAGACCTGCAAGTAGGCCCCCCTCTATTGCCAAAATCTTGTTCTGGAATGCAGCAGGCATTCGGAACAAGAAGCAGGAGCTGATGGATTACATGACTCGCCACCAGGTACAAATTGCGGCAATAAATGAGACACATTTACGTCCACAACGCCGTTTCTCTGTCCCAGGTTACTCTTGCTTTAGGAGGGACAGAGAAAATATTGCAGGAGGCGGTGTTTTAATTTTAATTAAAAACACAATAAACTGCCATGCAGCAAAACAGCCTCAATTAAACTCACTAGAAGCCGTGAGTAATAATTTAAAACTCAGCGGCCAACTAGTATCTCTCTATTCAATTTATTGTCCACCTGGGCGTACACTTACGCGCGCGGATTGAAATGAATTAACAAACATATCCCCCATTCTATTGGCTGTTGGCGACCTGAATTCAAAACACCCCACCTGTGGCTGCAGGGCGCGAACAGCCAATGGAAATACATTATTCAATCACCAAACTAGGCACAATTATTTTATTCATGCGCCTGATGAACCAACATTCGAGCCTACACAAATAAATAACAAACATCATATATTAGATTTGGCACTACGTAAAGGCCTTAATATGCCCTTTACATTAGAAGTAATACACGAATTGGCCTCGGACCATTACCCCGTCCACTTAAATTTTGACCAGCTGGAAGCAGACGAAAGGCCAATTAGAAAAATTAAAGATTGTAAACAAGCGAATTGGGAAGCATTTAAAGAGTACATGGACGAGTAAATTAATCTGCCGGATCCTGTTAGCACCCCCGACGAATTAGACTCTGCGATTGATCATGCCACAGAGCTAATTCAAGCAGGAATCAGTCAATTTGTCCCCGAGAAAGTCCCGAAAACCCACAGTGAATCGCTGCCAGCCAATATCAGGCAGGTAATCACACAGAAAAATCGCTTGAGCAGGCGCTACTCGCGAGGTAGAACAGGCCAACTCAGAACACAAATAAATGCACTTAGAGAGCAAATTAACTTAGAAATTGCCCACTGGCAAACAGACCAGTGGAATAATAAATTATCCCGCCTCACAACTAAAGACAACAGTCTATGGCACTTAACTAAAGCGCTTGCAAATAAGCGCAACCCAATCCCGCCTCTTCAAGGCATAGCAGGTACTGCCTACACGCCCCAGCAAAAAGCCGAGGCTGTAGCTAACCATTCAGAAACGGGTTTTATACCGAACATTCAACCCTGCGACCCAGCACATGTGGCTCGCATATATAGGGACCTCCGAGTGCGACTTCGCCAGCCTTCAGCTGACGAACCTGAATTTACGCATGCCGACGAGGTAAAACATATAATTAAACGTATGAAGCCCCGCAAAGCACCTGGGTTCGATACCCTACAAGCTATAGTGCTAAAACAACTGCCACAGTCTACACTAGAGGCTCTGATTAAGTGTATAAATGCAAGTATGACACTTGCGTACTTCCCCACGCCCTGGAAACGTAATTGTTTTTCCAAAGCCTGGCAAGGATAAGACCTTGCCACAAAATTACCGCCCCATAAGCCTATTAAGTACGCTCTCAAAAGTGCATGAATGTGTTCTGCTGCGCCGCCTCGACACTCACATTCCAAACGCGAATATTTTTCCTAACGAGCAATTTGGCTTTAGAAAAAAGAATTCCACTGTTCATCAGTTAGTCAGACTAACTGAGCATATAACTACAACTTTTAACTGGCGACAATATTCAGTAGCAGTCTTTCTTGATGTAGAAAAAGCATTTGACAGGATGTTTCATGCTGGACTACTTTTTTAAAAAGTACGAGAGAAATTTCCCCGATTGTTATATTAAACTCATTGCCTCTTACTTAAGATAGGCGCTCCTCTGCCGTAACTATTGACGGAGCGACCTCAGAATTTAAAGAAATTAGAGCAGGAGTACCCCAAGGCAGCATTTTAGGCCCAGTACTCTACAATTTATATACTAGCGATATTCGGTGGCCCTCTAATTGGAACATGAACCTAGGTGTATATGCCGACGATACAGTAATATACACGCGATCTAGGAGTGCCGAGATCGCAACTCGGCGAATCCAGGAAGTGCTCAATGAGCTTGAAAATTATTTCCGCCTGTGGCGAATTAAAATTAATGTAGGCAAATGCGAAGCTGTGGTCTACACACGCCGACACATTCCTGCCAATCTTCCCCGCCTCACTCTATTTAACGAGGAAATACCATATAAAAACGAAGTGAAATATTTAGGCGTAATACTGGATAAAAGGCTGACATTGCGAAGTCATGTTGAGAGCAAGAGAAACCTTGCTTATGCTCGCATGTCGGCACTTTATCCAATGACAAATCGCAACTCCGGCCTTAAGCTGAAAAACGGACTATTAATTTATAATACAATGATCCGCCCCATTTTAACTTACGTATAGCTCCAGCGTGGGCTTATTGCACAAAATCGCACACTCGCACTTTGCAAGTGTTGCAAAATAAATGTCTAAGAATTGCGGCAGATGCACCTAGGTACACACCCATAAGATACTTGCATTCAGAGCTTAAACAAGAATTGCTGCAAGACGTTTTTCGTAAAATGGCAGAGCAATTTTATGCTACTAGCCATAATAATTTAAATCCATTAATTGCAAGCCTTGGGGATTATAGTCCTGATGAAAATCAGCGTTATAAGCGACCAAAATCGCTTCTAGCGCATAGGTCTCCTTAGTTTTTCTCGGTCCGGAACCAGCGGGCGCTGTGATTGGCCGGAGCCCCGGCCACTCGTGCGGCCCCTGCCCCGCGACCTACTCACGGTTTTCTAAACACTCGCGAGGTCCGGAACATGAAATACACTGTCTCGCGACTCGCCCTAGCGCCTGCGCAGCTAATAATTATAAATTAGCTGGTAATTTAGTTAATAGTAAGTCCCCAAAATTAAGAACGCATTTTTAAATCAGGTATTTAATTATAAGTCACTCACACACCTCCCCTCTAGGCCAGGTTTGGCACGGCCCGCTTTAGGAGCTTTCAGCCTGTGCTGACGAGGGCTGACATCACCACCTGTAATGCTGCTTGGACTCGTCTGAAAGCCTTCAGCCCCAGTACCGGCCTGAGTATTAATGGCAGGAGCCGCACCAATACACAAAACAATTACAAGTTACACTTACAAGGGAAACCTGGGGTACCGGTAGCACGTAATATTATCCACTATATCAAGATTTTCTCCACGAAAACTACAATGCGAAGCACTATGTATTTCACAGCATATGGCATAATATACATTGTACAGCCTACGGCTCACGTGGCAGCGCCGCTGTTGAAATTACATTGCTATATTTTATTTAATTAGGTAATTATTATTATACTGTACACTCACAATTGAACACGTTTAAATTATAGAAATTGCTAGCTGTAAGTTATCTGTGGTGTTTTCTGTCGGTCCGGAACGGCGGAGGCCTGTGATTGGCTGAAGCAGTGATTGGCTGGCAGGATCACTAACAGCCAATCAGAGGGCTCCTGCTTGCACAGATATTTCTATGCTAAGCACGAGTCCTAAAAACGTAATATTTTAGTCATTTAAACATAATATCTAAGTCCTTTATACATTTTAATTTAATGCTAGCTCATCAGGCTTGCCTGTGAGCTAGTTAAGTGCACTAATTTATGTCTTTTAAGTATATTTCAGGTATCTACTGGAGATACGGGAGGACGAGGCGCCTTAAAAACCTCGTCCTCCACCAGGACATTGTGCTTACCCACAGTGCTCTGGTCAAAACCAGCGCCCTCCTAAAACAAAAGAAAAGGAAAATAAAGAAATTAAATACAGTCTCCCCCCCCCCCAGCCACACTCTTACTTCACAACTCTATTAACAACTTGGACCTTCCTACTTTTCCAGTGCCATTTTTATTTTTAATGCATGTAACTTCTGAGTGGTTACACTCCTATTCTGTCGAGAGGGTTTTTACGGTACTATGCCTGTTTTTCCCTCTCTCTTCTTAGATTATGGCTTACCTATAGGTACACTTAGGGAGGTAGACATGCCCCAATTGCGGCCATGTCTACCCAATCCCTCTCTGCCGCGATGCATGCCTCCTCTGCATGAAACTTCCCCCTAGTAGGCGTATGGGGCTCAGCCCTGAGACGCACTT
>PNEQ01049726.1:0-23326 GCA_003012365.1 Medauroidea extradentata
CCTGTGCGGACAACAATGGCCATACTGTCATAGAAGTAATCTCATGACAACACGCGCTTCTAGCTTCGTCAATAGACGTAAAATGGTTTTTATGTACATAGTTTTGTGCGTAACTTATGCAGGGGCGGATCTCGACTTTTGTTTTGGAGGAGGTCACCGTTCCTAAAAATTAAAGTCGTGGAATTTGGGAGTCCTCCTCGGGGAAAAAACTGGGTTTTCAAGGAGCAAAATAGTGTTATTTAAACATTTTGCATACTTAAAAATATTAAATACACACTTACTGTTGAAATAGCGTGATTTAAATTTATATGTTTTGTTATTGTCTCCGGTATATAATTCAAATTTTGACCTTGGGTTTGGAGAAAGGGGTTATAACTCCTGTAACACTCCCCCCCTTTTTTTTCTGGATACGCCCCTGATCTCATGTTTGAAATCTTTGTTTTTCACGTGTTAACTTACTTTATTAATATTGGTCCGGGGGGGGGGCAGATTAATTATAACATTTCTGTCAGTATTTATACCGAGTTACTATGAAAATAGTCGTAATATTGTAATTGCGCTTGTAATCCACTGTCTATTAGATTTAAAAATGTGTTTGGTCTATGAGTTATTTTTAATGCGTGTGACTGGCTGCTGTGGTTCAGCGTGGCGAACAGATGGGTAACGGACGTGTGGCAGCTGCAAGACTGCTAGTGGCATCATCCATCCACCCTCGGCCGGCTATCTACACAGCGCTCACGTTACCGAGGAAACCCCCCCCCCTCTCCTAACCTTGACATCAACTCCAAGGTAGCCAGTGTATGCGCAGAAAGGAACGCAGTCTCCCTTTTGTTCACATCATTCGTTCTCCCGTCTGTTATGTCCTGTAGTTTCGGCGTGGTGCAATGAGTTCACGCGACTGCCAATAGATTGCATATCAGTACAGCGCATATCGGGTTATATACTGGCGCGCGACACACTACACTATAACCGGCATTGTAGGACTCGCGTTTTCAGTTTAATTGACGTGAACCAGTGCTTAATATAAACTTAAAAGTCCAGACAAGAGAATAACAAGCTGTTATTCCAGAAATAAAACATCTTTACAGCAAAAATCAGCAGATGAAATATCTGCTATAAAAAGAAAACTTTACAATAGAAAGTTAAACTGCAATTTTTATGAATATATTTATCTATTACTTTCGAAAATGGTTTTAGGCCGAAGTATCATACCTAACGAGATATTCTACGAAGTCATCCCGCCCAATTTTTTGTAGTTTCCGATATTTAAAGGAATGTAGAAAACTCCAAAAAAGTGGTCATAACTTCGTTAAAAAAATTCTAAAAAATATTTTTTCATGGTCAGTCTACTTGAAATTTTTCTCTGATTCTTATGCCATGCAACAACAATCGAAAATTTAAAAAAAAATCAGTCGCTCCATTGCCCTTAAATGCACTACCTCACTCTTTACCTCTTTGTGTAATGAGTCTAGCTTATCTTCAAAAGCTACAACCTTTGAACTTAACCCTTCAATCGCACCAACCAAAGTCTTGGTTTGGTCTTCAATTAAACCTTTAATTATTGCCGCTAAAACCATGTTCCCAGTTTACATACTAATCGCCAGTAAATTCAACACACGTTGCAGACAGAACAAAACAAATACATTTTTTTAAATTTGAAAACATCTTCACTCAGTGCAGGATAAATTTGGAGACAAACAACGTAGGACACATACCTTCAAACGCTGCAATTACGGGTTACCTGCTCACGCCACTTCCCAACATGTAGCACATTTAAAACACAATAATTTCTGCTGCTGCTGTTGTTACTCCGCTGAGGGAATGTTGCTGCGCTGCGCCGTGCATCCACTGTTGTTGATATCGCCCAGACCCCGGCACTACTCTTATTCATGCCGATCCTGGTCACGGCACCAAGATATGCGACAGGTCGGCTGAAGATTAATGAAGATATTGTTGTCAACCTTCGCACATCCTGGTCACGGCACCAAGAAATGTGACGCGTCGGCGCTGAAGAAATAAGTTACTTTGCCGTCATCGTTGACCACACATCCTGGTCACGGCACCAAAAAATGTAGCGCGTCAGATGAAGACATAAGCTGCTTTATTGTTGACATAACCTCTCACATGGCCAGTTGTGATCGTATAGTGGTTTTGCTGTAGTCTACTCAAAAAAAGGTAAACCTTATTGGCGTGACTGTTTTTATTAATAACTTTTTTAAAAAAAGATAAATTTTACATACTGAAAGTTTTAGATTTCAATCATAATAGTCTTCATTTATCCAAGCCTGACGCTCCCGGAAGAGAACAGCTCAACCCCAAAACTTGATGAATTTCAACAGTTTCAAAATACCAGAACAAGGCACGACATCTTAATCATAAAATTCTCGCAAACGTGCGAGCCCACCACTCTGTGACTTAAAGATGAAAGATTACTACTTATATATCGCTGCTCCGCCACCTCGCTCCCACACAGCCCAAGCACTGATCAACACAACCGCCATCCTTGTCCGCATCCGAACAAGTCCGTGACTAGACAACAAGTAAATATGGCCGACCACGCGAAGCTTGCTCTCTCCCTGCAGCGCCTCTAGCGGCCACCCAGCGCACCAAGGTAAAAACATAACGGAAAATTAATACTAAATTAAATATAATAATAAATCACAAACTCTTATACCTATAAACAACTTGAAAAGTAAAAATATAGATTTGAAAACCATAATTACATAATAATTTACAACATAATTTAAAATAAATTTGAACTATGTGTCCTTTCATTGGCCGAAGCCAGCTCGCGCAAACATATTACAGTCTCTCTCGCACACTCAACGAGCAGCGGCGCACGTGCACTTCGTGAAAAGTAAAAGTATTAGAAAAACTGTTAAAAATCTAAATATAGCAATTCCTGGAACTGGGTAGGAACACCTGTGCCATCAAACAGAACTAGCCAACAATACACCCAGCCCTGAGTTACAATACAAGAACAGTTAAGCCGCAAATTATATTAAATTTAAATTAAAACACAAAGTTGCCTCAGCCTAAACAAACCAAATTAAATTCATACAAAATTTAACAATTTCAAAACTGACACAGATAGAATGCCAAACAACACCCTTACCAAACTCCTGTCAACAATACCTCAAAGTAATTATATAGATAATAGCAAATTCAATAAATCAAACATAAGGAAATAAATAAAATAAACTCAAGACTTAATAAAGGCCTAAGTGGTGGGTGGACCGCCTCACAATATATATCGATCACATATTTTTACATAATTATGTAATTTTGGTTTACGATTGATGCCTACTCAAATACCTAAAAAGTAATTTCACGAGTTTTCTAAATTCACCACCTAAGGAGGTCAAAAGTTGGGAAATATCTTTTCAATTAATTGTCTATACATCTTGAGCCCAACTGGCTATTGTCATGTTTTTCACGTCCACGAGACACCAATTAAGTATTCTAAAACGTGATTAAAGGGTTTGTAAACTTTCAAGGCAGATGATCCAAAAAGCAAGTATGACCAGCGAGAAATAAATTAACAGGAGTTTACATTCCGGGAGATTCTGGGCCCGAATTCCGTAAAAATAAGTGTAAACGTTCAATTGTACAGCACAAAATCTGCAAGGCAGACCGCAAATTAGTGCATTTTGCATTTAGTCGTTTAAAGGGGCTAAAATGGATTACGCAGATTAATTTTTACTCAGGTTCCCGACAACATCAGCCTACATATCATATCACTAATCTTAAGGTTGGGGCACCAAATATTCTTCCGCAAAATTTTTTCCACCAAAACTTTCTACTGGCATTAACCTTCAAATGAATATCTTGAAAATACGTAATTGAAGGCACTGTCACCAATGGTTGCGTACATGGTAAATCAGAATATTTTCACTTGATTAACCTCTTACATTTAAAAGTCTCTAACTGCCCCACAGCGTCAACTTTGCAATGCTATAAATAAGGCCCAGGTGAGGTCGCTATTAGTGGCAGGGACAAACTTTAGACTGCTTTTCGCGTGGACAGCTACAGCACTTATCCTGCTGCTAAATTACAGTTTGTTTGTGTCGATTGTGTTCATGCGAAAGAGATAAAAATTATGGTATCATTCAATTTGGAAAAAAGTTGGGAGGAAAATTTATGTAAGGTGACTTCATGTAAGGTGACTTCATGTATCTCCTTTCCTCTATTGTACGAGCTTCTTTCTCTATGTGTCGTGGCCTACAGGACGATTTATCCTTGTGAATAAATGTCTTATCCCTTATATACTCTTTCTGCTCTTGAAGGCAATGCTCTTAGAGTTGCAGAGGCCCCATATCAAGGAAGAAGTGGAGGAAATAATGTGAGTATCCTCACACCACTCGTGAAGAGGAAGATGGTGGTGGATTCCGTATTGAGGTTGATGGGATGGATAAGAGAGCATTGTTGGATACAATAAACATCAGTTAACTTTAGATGAAGGGACCAGCTGACACCGCAACAATGGGAGCAAGTAACAAACACCAGATCCAGCAACTCAGCCGGAACTAGAAAAAGTTATTTGGAGGTTTAAACAGGAAACGTGGAAAGTCAGCCCACACGTTTTCTGATGGCCACCAATATGATTGATGAGGTGATTACGGGGCAACTATGGATGAAGACCAACCAATGTGTCTTAGATTTGAAAAATCAAAAAGCTCAAAAAGGGAAGAAGACGAGAATTTCTATTCTATGGACAAAGGGGAATTACAGGAGAGGGAAGCGACTATAGATCTAGCTGAAAGGAAAAGTGATAGAAAGCAAGAACCAAGAATTGGGGATGCTTAATGGACAGTTGGGAGAGAGAGGCGACTAAAGTAGGTTGATCAACGCAACTGTCACTACTGGGTAGCCTTGGACAAAAATTAATGAAGATTGAGGGGTGAAAGTGTTCATAACCTAAGATGTACTGGGAGGGGGAGACAGTTACGACCCCTGTGGGAAGTACAGTAGACAGAAATAAACCAGGAAGGTCCTAAAAATTTCATCAGCTTACGCATCATGTGACCTTTGACACACATTGAATGCTGATGAAACACAAAATTGCCACAACTCGAGCAAGAATAATGTGCGATCTTGACTTAGGTAAAAATAAAAGTAAACAAAGCTGTACTGTCCTCGCCATTTATTTGGCTGTTACAATATTTATTGTGCCCTATTTGGAATTTAAAATTTTATGTAGCAATTAAAATAATACAATGAATGAGATTTCTTTGCCTAAAGTACTGTTACATTCAGAACAAAATACATAAAAATGTATTGTTTTGTTGTAACATTGGCCTATAAACCTGCTATGCTACAGCAGTACCTCCTCAACAAATAACTTAGAAAGAAAATTGAAGAAGTGCATCTGTAAAACAAAACTCACTTAGCAGGTACTATGCAATCACCTGGGTTCCTAGCACACACTGTCTTTTCTCCCCACACATTCATTGAGTCGTTTCCCCCTCCCCCCACACCAACACGCCATCGGTTCCAGATACATTACTCTTAATGCAGATCTCTCCTCCCCAGCCACCAATGTTTGCCTATCTGCTATGTCATAGTCTTTCTTCATCCACGGTCTAGGTTCTTGATACCGTCAAGGTCACGAATATCTCCTCCCGACATTCCTTTAAGGGGACTTTACGTAGAATGTGAAAATGGTGTGCAGTGTTTTAATTGTTGGCATTTTCGTATGGGACTATAAGCAGTGTCCCTACTATTTTATTTACAGAAGATGTTTATGTAGTAATATCCAGTGCATGCTTCTCTATTTTTGGTTTACAATTCCAGTTAGTATTTATGTGACAGACTGAAGAAAGCCATTTTTAGGCTTTTTGATATGTCCCAAAACCATATTTCCAAGCATGATGTCTACCTAACAAAAAATAGAGAAACATAGTTTTAAATGTGTTTTCTTTTCGTAGATAAAGATATCAAATGCTCCGCTACACGCCAGATCTCCAGGACTGACATGTACTCGGGTTAAAGAATGTACAGATGTCTCCTGACTCACTGTAGATACTCAGATCCTCTGAAACAACACTGTCGCCCATCTTAAAAAATTAACACTGTTCTCAAAGGAATCGACTCCGGTGTGTTCGAACCAATATTCATTTAAAATTAGGCACAATTCATCAACTCTCAAATACATAACCCCACTGTGTAGAGTTATTTCATTGATAGTATACTGTAGGTACTGCGACTTAGGTTGCATAATGAGAAAACGAGAATTCTGAACAAGACTGACTTTATACACTGTGTATACTCTCGTACATCTTTTGTTAAAATAACCAAGATTACTCTTGCACTTGGTACACAGTATAATGAACTAACTTAAGAATCCTCCTGATGCAATTTACTTTTGCAAGTTAAACTCTGTCGAGAACAAAATTACTCTTTCTTGACACCCCTGTTTGAAGAACTTCCTGCTCTGAAATTATCATTCAAATTCTGACTATACAAGTTTAAGTTTATGAGCTTTTCGCACTCTTATTTAAAAATAGCGAAAAGACGTGGAAACATCCCTGCCAAATGAGACTCTTCATTTCTGCATTTCAAAAAGGTGTGACAGCTCCAATCAAAAAGGGTGAACCAAAAAAAGTTCGTCACAACATACCTTGCGTCTTTCTCACCCTTGCCTGTTCTAGGCGTGGACTCGCTTTCTGAGCCAACGAAAGCCAGTTTATTATGACGCTCGGACATCCCTGGCCTCAGCAAAGAGCTCCCAACCCGAGACTACATCGCTCTGAAGAAATTGTTCAGCTGCTATTCAACATTGTCGAGATCAACAAGTTATTGAGGCTGTTTCCACAACACACCCGCGTTTGCGACATCCGAAGCCAATCAAATTCCCCAACCACTCGACTCTGTCAAGCCTAAAACGAACTCCCCCCCCCCCCCAGGAGCCCACCTCCGCTCACAATTGCCATCCGATCTGCTTGATGGCCACTCTAGCAGAAGGCACGCCCCACACAGGATAGGAGAAAAAGAGAGAGGGACCCAAAATAACACTTCCAAACTGAAACTACCCTAATCCCAGAACAAGACCTCATCGCCTCCCAAGCTCTCACCCAGTACTAAACAACACAAATGGATCGGAAGACCCATTCATGTTCTTCAAGAAATGAAATTTGAACTTAAAAAAAAATTCCCTGGTTTATTGAAATTGCCTTTACATCACCGTCTGTAACATTTTTATCCTTTAATGTGAACTCAGCTTACTGATATAGTCAATATAAAAACACAGCACAAGCTCACAAGGATTGAAAAATTAGAAGATAAACTTGCACCTCATAGTCTATGCATATGAACGGAAAAATTTCGCTGGAGTGTCCAAAAGGATGCCGAAATAAATGATCGCAAAGAAAGAAAGGCCTTGCTGCTGCCCACACAAGGTAAGTTTTCCACTCCTGGTTCTACTTCATAATAAATTGGGGCCGCAGCCCCGACGCCACCACACTTGTCTGTGTCTTGGTTTGTTCTGAAAAAAGGCGGAGACAAACCTCCAGGCCGCGCTCCTATTGGCGTCACGTGATTATAATACCACCGACCCCCCTAGAGCCTAATTTAAAAATATGACACAGAAACTCTTACCTGACACAAAAACTGACTGGAAAAGACCAGAACACACTACAAAGCTAATGTTAGCCCTGCCCAAGGCTAACTGGCCGTAACACTATTGATTACTCCCTAACTGAATTCTAGATTTGCCTATACTATCACAACTCGTGACTGCGTTTTTCTAACTTTCCTTTCCCAAACCGAAAACACTAAAAAGAAAATATTATTCAGTTAGAATATTACAAAAATACATATAAATTACAATACATATCAGAATTTAACCTCAATAACAAGAACACCAAACAAAACTGTAATTTTTCAATGCTACAGCTCGTTTAGAAGTATCTCTGAAAAAAGCTTTTTCCCAACATGTTGCAACACATTTAATGTGCCAGCAATAACAAGATCTTATTAATTAAAAGTCATATATTTGGTTTACTCTGAGAACAATTTAATTTTCTTTGTAGCAAAGATAGTAATTACTGTACCTCTAACATAAAACTACCGTATATACTTGTGTATAGTGCACCCTCGTGTATAATGCACACCACGGTTTTTGCAACAATTTCCAGGGGAAAAAAATTTATGTCTCTTGCTAGCATGTAAAAAATCATGGGAGTAAAAAACCAGGAAGCAGCTCAAGGGAGCCTACAATGGATAGACCCATGGGCGGGGAGGGGGGGTTAAGGGAAGGAACTGTGGCTAACAAAGAAGAAAGAGAGGAAAGATGACACACAGGCTAGAGTGTGAGGGAGGAGAGGATGATGATGAACAAGGTGAAGGGGGTGGGAGGTGTGGCTTGTCATGTCCACAGCTATCTATAGATAGCCTACCAAGGTTGCTAGCAGCTGCAGCCAGCTCACTTGCGCCTGGACAACAATCTCTCCCTCCCTCCTCACTCTTACTGTGCTGTGGCCTGTCCCCTGCTTCCAGCATGCCCCCCCTTCCCCCCCAAACAAAATGAGATAACATGCCATGACAACAGAGCATGCTTGCCTTTTTATTTAATGTCCCAACCCATGCTGAGAAGAAAGAAAGGCTCAGGAAAGCGGCATGGGGTGGCTACAAGCCAAGGGCTGTGCGTCCCAACCACCACCCTGCCTTGCCTTTCCTCACCCAGGGGGGGAAGGAAGGAACAATGTCACCCTTTAGGGTTTTAGCAGTGACAGTTACAACAGAAAAGGTGTGGTAGGGGTAGAGAAGAAGAAAAAGAAGTTCTCTCTGTGCCTCCCACGCTTGACACCCGCCAGTTTACAACTCCTCCTCCTCTCCCCCCTTTATTTTCTCCTGACTGCCTTTTTTCCACATATTTTTTTTCTATTTTCGATCTATAGCGCACACCCTTGAATTTTTATCAGTTGTTTTGGAATAAAAGTGCACATTATACACGAGTAAATACGGTATTAATACAGATATCTCCGGTAGTAAATAAGTTGAAGAAATAAACTAAAAATTATTTTTAAAAAAATATACATAAATGTGTGTCTGTGCGCATGTGCATAATTTTTTGTGACTATTTTTGTTGCTTCAAACAAGTGTCTATTGTTTAATGAGTTAAAAAGTACTAAATATTTTTTTGCAAACATTGTAAAAAAACTTGAAACTAAAGGAGTTAAAGAAGCACAACTAACTATTAAAATTTCCACTTGGCTATTTTACTTGCAACACATTTTTACATTGATGTGTCATTCGAATAAAAGCTATCATTATGAAAAAGCTACTTTGCTGTGATTTTAAACACAATTTTATTTTGCTGCAACAAAGTTTGTGTTGTGGCAAAGAAAGTGGTTTTAGTTTAAGATAAGGAATAAATTTATCACTATGTATTTTTATTTCCTGTAGTAAACATGAGCCCCTCAGTTTGATGTTAAGTTTTATCTCAATAAGATTCATATTACTGTGCACTACATCTGAAAATATTCACTCCAGCAATAGTGACTAGAGCAAAGCAAACCAGTTTTGTAGAGGAGTAACTTATAATATTTAGTGCAAACATTGATCAGTTGCTCAGCATAATATACTTCATATAGGATGAAAATGTTGTTGAGGTTTTATCAGAAGCAAGCATACGTGTAAAAACCAGACACAAACAATCTGAGAAGTACCACACACATTTGAAGGTGCTTAAATAATTTTAGCTTCAAATTTTTATTATGGTAACTGACTCTTTACAGCTTGGGTAACGCATCATGAAAACACCAAGCCAAGTCAATATAAAAGTGCAATGTGCAGTCCAATATCTCTCAAATTTACCACTACATTAAAATGCAATAGCAATAACCACTAATGTACAGAATAGTAAAAAAAAAATTTTCTAACCATTCAGTGACAAACTAGGTAGAACAAGAAATAAGTATTAAAAGTTATGACAAATTTATTTTTGAACTCAATATTATTTACATAAGATTATTTACTGCATGCATCAACAGAAAAAAATCAATACCAAGTGCAAAATTAAACTTGCACACCAACACAATGTGGAATATTTCTCTACACAAGATAATAACTTAAATTAAAAAGGTACGTAACTAATTACAAACAACTGTACTCGCTGCTCATTATAATGCACTAAAACGGCACTAGTGAACAATGTTTATATTTTCCTGAATGAAGAAAGTAATTTCACAACTATAAACACTCTTGGCTTGTTACGAGAACTACAAAATTACACAGTTAATTGGCTGCTGTTTTGAAACAGGCTCAACTGGTTTTCCTTCAGCAGTTTTTGAAACTATTTCCGTCACGTTGGTGAAGTCTGGAAATGCCATGGTTGACAATTTTGAGTGGACGAGTGTTCCATTGACCAACACTTCAAAGGAGCCTGTTGAAGACCAGAAAGATTACTACAGTACATTAAAATGTACATTCTACCTCCACAACATCACTTTCAAAAAATTTTAATTCCTTTGCTTCTTTCAATGCATCTATACTCAAGAGCAAGGAACAGGAAAGAGAAATAGTTATCATACTTGCAGCTTGTTGCCTTGCTGTGCCATGCCCTTCTACCATGACCTCGTTGAAATTAATCATGGAAAGCTACTTAATATGGGGTAGGTTACAGCTTGCCAAATTTTGTAAGAAGTGTGAAGTAATTTTACATGCAAAGTGAATTCACAAATATTGATAAAACTTTTTATCACCGAGTGAAAAGGAGGTATGTGCAGTTCGTGCATGATATTTGGAAGTAATTTAACCTTGAAAAATAAGAAATCCATATAACTGATCAAAAGTGTCAACACGGAGTTTAATTTGGTTAAATTTTTAAATGTGTGAATTGTAACAAAACTCCCCGATATTATAATAGTACTTGTCACAAAGGTTAATGTTTGTTACTGTGTACCTGTGGCTTCATTTAATTTTTTTCCAACACTTATTCCAAAGTAACAATAATAAAAACCAACATCAGGCAAGTAGTTCTCACGGAAACACACAACACTTGGCAGCTACGTAATCTGTCCTGAGTTCTATACATGAGAGAGACTGTTGGCCGTTGTGCTTTTGACAGTATCACAAATCTGTGTTGTTTGTGGTTAATAGTGTGTCAAGAAAGATGACCACATCTTTAGAATAGAAATGTGCCCTTTTCTACAGCTGGCGGATATAACTTTACTGCATGCACAAATAGCAATGTGGCTTTATGCAGGTACAGTATTTCCGCAATGCATCATCCAAGATACTGAATGTTCCAATTGCAGTATTTCCCTAAAAACTTCAAGATGCCAGTTCACTGCTAGTAAAACAATACAAAATAGGAAGACATTTCCGAGACAAGAGTTATGAGCCCCCCCACCAGCAAGTTTGCAATGCAATGCTGTTATATCACCAGCAATGTGTTCAAAATCTGTTCCTAAAGACAACTAAAATATTCTGCATAATTTCCTGCAATAGTGCTCTTTAATGACTCACTTCAAAAATTTTGTGATGAGGCAATTTTACAGTAGAATCTGTTGGCGTGAGATATATATATATATATATATATATATATATATATATATATATATATATATATATATATATATATATATATATATATATATATATATATATATATATATATGTTCATGTAGGTAGCAAGGAGGACTTTTTTTTTGTTTTTACCAGTAAATGGTGCAAATAGTTTTGTCAGACTGGCACTATCCCTGAGTTAGCCATTTTTTTTAATAGTTGTGCTGACACTGTGAAATAATACTTCTTGTTGATGTAGCCTTCAAACTGTGAGGAGTAAAGAAACGAGAACCAAAGTAGTGCGTTTTTTTGTGCTCACCACCCGATACTCGAGGATATCTATCAGGTTATGGGTTCAGGTGCTCAAGTGGCTAGGCGGCAAAAACACGTAATGCGTTTTTTTTACCGCATGTGCGAGTATCAGCGCCCGATGAGCAAGATAAACAATGGTTAAGAAGAAACGCAACATGGTGATTTTCGGCATCAAACCATTTTTTTTAGCCACGAGAAATTTCTAGTGTGTCACAATTTTTTCGGAAGTAATATTTTTGAGTCATGCGGGCGAGAAAGTGTGAGTTACTATTTCCCAAGAATGCTTAGCGCAAATTTACCTAGTGTAGAAAAGCTTGTTGGCCGAGAGAACTACCAAAATTGGAAATTCGCAATGAAGGCTTTATTGCAACTTGACGACTAGTGGAATTTTGTTAAAGGGAAAAAAGACGATAAATGAAATGAAGAAAAGGCTTTAGCAAAATTAGCTTAATGTATTGATCTTATAAATTTTTCCCGCGTGAAAACAGCACAGACTGGTAAAAAAGCATGACAACAACTCGAAAAAGCATTTGAAAATTCGGTACTAACAAGGCGGGTCGGTTTGTTATGATCGTTGGTTACTAAGAGATTAGAGGCATGTAAAAACATGAATGAATACATTGACAGAATTATTTCCACCACCCCTAAACTCAATCAAATATAATAGGGTTTGAAGTGAATGACAGGTGGGTCGGGACATTATTGCTGGCCGGTTTACCAAGCAATTACTGCCCAATGATTATGCAAATAGAAAGTTCAGGAGTGGAAATGACCAGCGACTCAATTAAAGTGAAATTACTCCAAGACGTTCGTGGAAACCAGGCTGATTCCTATACTTCTACTAACAGAGATGCTGCACTTATCACCAGAAAATACACGAAGATTTCTCAGAAAAACTGAATCCTGTCTAAACCACCAACAATTGTTTGCTACAACTGCAACAAGACAGGACATTTGGCAAGGAATTGTCGTCAAACGCCTAAGTGAGGGATGAAACTCAGTGAGTACACAGAAGATTAAAACAGGTCAGTCATCTACAAATGATTATGTTTGTGCTACTTCAGAAAGAATTTTTCCTGAACATAGTAAAGTGGGGCAATGGTATGTTGATTCATGTGCTTCCACACATATTGTAAATAGTAATAAACATTTACAAAATACTATGCCATGTAATACATAAATAGTGACTGCAAACCGTTCTAGTCGTAAAGACGCAGTGATAGGAAATGTATATATTGATGTGTACAGTTCCACTAACAGACAGAGTACACTTGTAAAAGTACAGAGTGCTATATATGTTCCTGAAGTACAGTCAACTCCCGATTATCCGTGCTAATGGAAGGTGCAGATGTTTCGGGTAATCCACATTTACCCTTTCTTAGATCTCAGTAGAAAGTAAAAAAGGTAAATTTCATTCATGCAATAAAAGACAGCAATTGAAGACAGTAGTACACTATCGATTATTCGCATTAATGATTAAGGAATATGCGCTAATGAGATAAAAACACAATTAATAAAAATTAACAGATATCTTATTTGAGCAAGAAAAATCTCGTTAACCCATTCATGCGCAAATTATTCTAGTTAATCCATTCGTGCACGACAATAATTGTTTTGCCTACTGGAAAAGACTTAAAACTTCAAGCATTTAAAAATATGGTTGCGTGCATAACACGTTGGTGAACATAATGCGAGTAAACACAGTGTGTATTTATAAAAAACAAAAAATTATTTTTAAAAAAATTTTTAATTTCTTTTCAACTGTTTAAAGTGAAATATTTTGCGCGGATAATCGGGAGTTTATCGTACCAGTAAATCTGCTGTCAGTAAGCAAAATAGTGGAACATGGTCATACAGTAATATTTAACAAATCAGGGAATTTTTAAATTGGATACACCACCAGAGAAATGATACTTGTCTCATGCTAATGTTTTTTTTTTTGTGGCATCAGCACCTTGGATATTTAAATAAGAATGGCATGTCAATGATAAACAAGGTCACACTAGGGATAAATTGTTCATTGAATTGTAATGACCCTTGTGAAACATGTGTAAAAAGAAAACCACGAAACCATTTGAGACCTCAAATAGCTGTGCAAAGAGACCCTTAGAATTAGTTCTTTCAGACTTGTGCGGCCAAATGGAACATGTATCTATAGGTGGAAATAAACATTTTTCCTTACATATCTTTATGACTATTCCAGATTTTTTTGTCTATTTTCTCAAAGAGAAAAGTAAAGTACCTGAAGTGTTTGAAGCATTTAAGGACCTTGTTTAAAACTACACAGACTACAAATTAAAAGCACTGAGAACAAACAATGGGACAGAATATGTAAATTCCAAATTGGAGTCAATTCTGAAGACAACTATCAGATTTTCTCCACAACAAAACGGCCGAGCAGAAAGGCTTAGTCGCACTTTTGTCGAAAAAGTTAGAACAATGCTGTTAGATGTAGATCTTTATAAAAGGTTCTGGGCATAGGCAACATATTTAAGTAACCATTCTCCATCAAGCCCTATAGGGAACAAGACTTCATTTGAGTTATGGTATGGCAGAAAACCCGATCTATCTCATCTGAGAGTGTTTGGAAGCAAGGCATTAGTCCACATTCCAAAGGAGATAAGAAAGAAGTGGGATCCCAAATCTGCTGGAATGATTTTTGTTGGATATGGTGAAAACAAGAAGGGTTACAAGTTGCTCGACCTGAAAACAAAGATGATCACATTTAGCAGAGATGTTTTCTTTGAAGGCAAATCTACACAAGAACAGGTGAAACTTGAAGAGAAGCTACCAGCAATGATTTGTGACTTTCAACCAGGCGAGACTTCAGAAGATTTTCGTGGTTTTTCACCCACTCGAGCATCAACTGAAAATGCTGAAACTCAGAGGACGATGACTCTCACGACTCTATGTAAGAAACAAGAAAACTCAATATATTGGTCTAGCACTAATCATGTTAGGGCTGAATATAATGATCAACAAACAATAGAAGCAGCATTAAGTGGACAAGATGCTAGTGAATGGATAAAAACTATGGACGTAGAACATCAATCCTTACTAGATAACGAAGCATATGATCTAGTAGATTGTACTGTATGAAGAAAAGTCTTGAACACAAAGTGGCTCTTTAAATACAAGGAAACTGACAGTGGACAGTTGAAACATAAAGACTAGTCATACAAGGTTGTTCCCAAAAAGAAAGAATAAATTATGAAGAAACTTATTCACTTGTAGTTAGATATTCATCTATCAGGTATTTGTTTACTGTCGCTGTGAAAGAAGAGATGAAAATTGAACATATGGATGTTACAACCGGCTACTTGTATGGTGACTTAAATGAAATCATCTATGTGAAGCCTCCCCAATGAATTAGTGAAACCAGGTGAGGAGAAAAAATGCTGCTGCTGAAAAAGGTGGTATGGACTTAGACAAGGAGGAAGATGTTGGAATAAGAAGCTGACAATAGTTCTCAAGGAAACTGAACCACAATTTAAAAATGTTTGTTTATAAATATTTTGTGACAACAAACAAACTGTTCTGCTAGCAAAAAATCCAATATTCAGTTCTCAGCTCAGTTGCTCTCCGGACCTCTGCTCGAACGGACGTGCTCGGGTATGCACATATGGTGTTCCATAGTAGATAAGGTGTCTGGCAGTTAATGTACCAATACGTGTTGTAGTAGCAGTGTATATTTTTTTTGTTTTTCAGAGGATGTTAATATTCAAACATGGGATAAAATTTTTTTAGGCCAGCAACATTTATTACAGCTAATAAACTCTCTTACCCAGAAAGTGGAAAACACTAAAATTACTTTTGGAAGACCAACACATGACCTAAAATCTGCCCTCCGCTCAGGTTTTATCCATAAAGCCGAACCTCTACAGGGCTCCTACAGTCGAGCTTTGGCCAAGCCTTCCACGAGTCTTCACAAGAACAGCATGAGCCAAGCAGCCAGCGTAGCACGAACAGTAGCCGTGCCATTCCAGCCGACTCCGCATCAGTCTACAGCTGGCCTATCTCTGCTGACTCAGGAAGTAGGAGCAGAATTAGCACACGGCAGGACAGACAAAGACTACACACTGGTAGTAAACAGGTCACAACAAAAGAAATCTCAAGATGGGTCCGGTCCACCAGTGATAAAAAACAAGTTTAAGTAAACACCAGCCAAATCAGCGCTCGGAACAACACCTCACTTAAGGTAGCTGCCAATTAGTGTAACCACAAACCAAAGCCATTTTTGTCACCATGTTTGATCCTCTGGTCACAGAATTTGAAGTTAGTGAATATATCCGAAAATAAATAAATACCAGTTATGTTAAGTTTCAAAACTAAAGACTAAATGCTACACCTACGCCTCATTTCACGTAGCAGTCACCGAACGCAACTCTGAAGCAATACTGAACACTATGTTCTGGCCTGAAAGAATTCTTATTACTCAATTCGGGGCCCGGCTCTCTAGACTTAATCTATTACCAGAACGTACATTGCCTAAGATCAAAGGCTGTCACCTTTAATGAGCAAGTCATAAGAAGCAGCTTCCCCATTATTTGTTTAGCAGTGACATGGTTTAAGAACGACAACCTTAATTCACATTATTTTCCTCAACACTATCAAGTCTACAGAAATACTGCTCTAACCCATATAAACAAAGGTGGCTATGTTCTAATAGCCACCAACATTATGCAAATACCCTACTAAACCAGATGCTATTAACCTGAACGGCTTGGCATTGAAGCAATTTGGATTCAGTTTAAGCTCAACAAGCAAAGTTGTTTATTAAGAACAATCTATTTCCCACCAGACACTTCTGTAGTAAATTAAACCACAAATTTGAACTATATTAGTGATAAATTAGCTCACTTTCAGGGGTCACCTATATATTGGGTGACTTAATGTGTCTGGTATAAATTGGACTGACCTTTATTCACAGGATATCACTCAAAATGTGACAAAACTAAAGGCAAATAATTTACTCAACTTCACAGTAGCCCTCAACCTGAAACAATTTAAATCATTAGTTCCCCCAACTCATCTCTTGAACTTATGCTTCGCCAATACTGAAGACACCGCAGTTTACTTCGCAAATGATGCTTTGGTTCCAGAAGACAGATATCATGAAGCCTTATTAACCGCCTGTGAAGTGCAAATGCCTTTTTCGAGTTACACTGCTTCTTGTAAACTACTTTACAACAAAGGAGACTATCTTCCTCTCTATCACACCCTTCGTAAACACAACTGGGAAAATCATAATCAGCTCAAATCAGTGAACGAAAAAGTATATTATCTCACCACCACAGTTAAAGAAGATACCTACCTCAAAGAAACCTAGTTCCTTATATCCTATATGGTAATCAAAAACACTTTGCTCTCAAACTAAAAAATCACTATCATAAATTATTCAGACATATACTTTAGCACACTATGGTAAAGTAGCTAAATCCATCTTAAAATGTGATAAGAATAAATTCTTTGGTCAAGTTAATGATATAAAAAACCTAAGAAATTCTGGCAAAATGTGAAAACCTTGATGAAGTATTATGAAAGTGATACTTCTCTCATTAATAATAACACCCTCAAATATAAGATGCAGGTAAAATTGCTAACTGCTTCGTAGATAACTTTGCTTCAGCCTTTTCTAACAACATACTCAAAACCCCCATAGTCATACTCTTTCACCCCATTCCACCCCATACTTACATATTAACCCGTCAATGGTACAATGAAGCATCAAGCAACTCAAACCTTCATTACTCAAAGGACCCGATGGTATTCCCAACTTCATCATCAAAGGTTGTGCAGATATATTTACTCTTATTCTCACTCATATTTACAACCTCTGCTACAATAGTGGGCACTTCCCCACCTTATAGAAAACATCAACTGTTATCCCTATCCACAAGAAAGAGCCCAAGACTAATTGTGATAACTACAGACATATTTCTTTACTCCACACTTTTTCAATAATATTCTAGAAGATCCTTCATAAACATAAAATTTTTCACACTTATAATAACCTTTTTCCTTCCAGCACGGTTTTGTACCAAATAAAACAACCAGCACCAATTTGCTTGAGTTCTACGCTCCTGTTTACCAGACGGTCATCTCAAGGGAGCAATCAGATGCTATTTACTTTGGTTTTTCCAGAGCTTTTTTATACTGTCGATCATAATATACTTATAAATAAATTACACTCTGCTGGGATCCATGACAACATAGTCAAATTACTATCCAATTACCTAACCAATTGCAACTCCCGCTCAAAGAAAAATGATAAATTATCTCATCATAAACCTATCACATCCGGAGTTCCCCAAGAAAGTTGTGTGTCACCTCTTATTTTTATTATCTTCGTGGATGACATTTCTTCCATCGTAACCTGCTGTAAGGATAATTACATGACCCTTAATCCTTACAAAATCCAGCTTATTAGTTTTACCACGAAACTTAAACCTATTAAATTTTCCTATTTACTTTTTGTTTTGATCAAACCTTAAAATTCAACTCCTACATTAAAGATCTGGGAATCCTGTTTGATGAGAAATTGTACTTTCATCATTATGTTGACCACCTTAAAAGCACCACTAATAGAATCTTCAGACTAATCAAGCATAACATTTACTATGCCGCTAACCCCAAGTCTACCATTTGTTTACACTACTCACTTATCCGTTATTATGGGCCAGTCATTTGGAACTCCTTATCCTTGTCAGACAGTCATAAATTGAACATAAATTGGAAAAAATTCGAAATAAATATATATATTATGTAAAACAGAAATTTCACATAGATTTCACTCACATCCAACTTTCCATGAAAAAAAATATATATTCTTTGATGGCCTATTTATACATAACATTTTAACTAACCACATTTCCTGTCCTAATATCCTAAATCATATTGGCTTCAAAATCCCTCATCAGGGTGCAAGGCCAAAGGGACTTTGTAAATACTTAAAAGGAGACAATGGCCTACTTTTCAGACTAGCTGGAAACAATAATATACAGTACAACAAATTTGACTTTGCTTAACAACACACAGAGTAACTTTGTGTTTGTTTTATTTTAGACAGTACTTCTAGGATAGCTTCCTCTTTCCAGGTTGACCAGAACAGCTGGTATCCGCACCTGGTTCACACGGGTGGGGGCAACGGCTTCCCTGTGCTTGCTTCCTTTGTTTATGTATTTGTCTTGAGTCCTGCTGTACTTAGGTGTCTATTGTCTTGTTCATGTTTTGTCTGCCTTGTCTTTGTTTTAAATGTCCTGGTTGTAGCTTTAAGGCTTTCACTCTTGCTACAATTGTATACATTGCAAAATAAATAAAATAAAAGTAAACACGTAGATATTACCAGTAGATATAATTTCCTACGAAATAATGTGGAAAATAATGTACAGTAAGACCTAAATTTACATCATGCCACTTTACGTTGTTTTAATGTTTGCGTGCCCATTTTTTCAATTTAAGTAGCAGTTGATTCAGAATAACGTCGTTAATCCATTCATGCGCGCAAGAGTTAACACTCTTAAGTTCCAAAAATATTTGGCTCTAGGCTATGGGTGGGGCTGGTCTGACTCAATTTAAGAGTGCATGGTACATAATTCAGTGCTAAAAGCATCAGTTTAGATTTGTAGATTTCTCGAAGCCAATTTGTACAAATCAAGAAACAGCAATCTCAGACAATAGTTTTTGCCAACTTTCAGAGCAAACATTTTCTCGAGAAATGAATTATCTGAATAACAATCTCTGATGCCAAAATCTCTTACATTTAAGGGGCCTCCCCTGCGCTTCCAACGTGTTTTAATGAGTTACTGTTATTCTTTTTTTGACGAGACTATTAAACGCAAATTATATTTGTATATTTAAGAAAAGAACACTCACTTCAAACTATGTCGCTACAGTTTAAATATTCTATACATTAATTAGAAGCGTAATTTTCGGGCCCTCTGAAAATGGCCAAAGATGGGTTTTCTGGACTGCTGTGTATGGAAAAATAACAGGATTCCAAAAACATAACTATACAAACAAGCGTTCGACTAAGAACTATGCTGCCTACAAATAAAATATGGTAGTCAACACATAAAGTCCCTTAGGAAAAAGAATAATAGTAAAGCACTATACCATCTGAGGAGCTTGTGCAGAGAGGCGATAATGAGTTACATCCGTCGGTCAACGTCACTCTTACCGCTCCTGCCTCACATACATACACACACACATACATGCAGTTTATCTAGGGAGGCCCCATAATTGTGGCATTTCATAACTAAGCATACATATGAACTAAAAAAAATTCACTGACGACAATCAAAAAGCCATTTATGCCTACTTAGATTGATCAAAGCCCTATACCATGAATTTTTGACAACACTGTCTATTGTAATAAGATATAACTTACCACATATCAGAACACAATACAGTAAAGTAATCCCTCTTTATTCAGGAATTTAGAACTTATGAATTCACATACATGAAAAATATTGTAACCATTTATTCAGCATTCGTGAGAAAAATTCACATGTTCATGTATGTGAATTTACGGTTCTTTTCATTTTAATAAGAAACACAACATACCACACATGTATCATACCACTCACTGCTGCACACAATACTTACATGGTTATATCATATTGCTGACTGTCACTTCTACTTAATCGCATGTATCATATTGGTGTATCAACATTGCTGTGAAATAAACTATGGTAATGCACTTGCCGTTTGGTAACTGAACATATGTTTCAGTGTCTTTGTAGTGACCTATACTTACCCACCTGCATGCCACCAGCACCCCTCACACCACTGCTAGCACTACAGTGATCATCGGTCACACTCATGGCCACGAAGCAAAAGGAAGCTTTTGCGATTCTGTTCGTAAGCAGAAGAAAGTGGTTGTTCCACTATTGCGGTAGCACATGTGTACAACACGAATAAATGTACCGTGCATTCCATTAAGGACAAAAGAAGTGGAAATATGTAAGTCTGTAATGGAAGCTGCGCCTCAAAATGTCAACCACGATGCATAATATTCATTATGAAAGATAAAAAAAGAAACTGAATTTATGGCCTGAAAGTATGGTGGCCAGGATATCTATTGTTGGTGGAATAGACCCAGGCAACAAGCACTTTAAATTTACGGATTTTTAACAAGAGGTGTGCATAGCCGAGGCCTTTCACAGCTACTAAAGGGTGATTGGAAAGGCATCAAAAACAAACCACTATAGCATACACAACACAAAGTTACGATGAGAAGCTGCCTCAGCCACAAGCGTTTTTATTCCAGTATTTTCATAGGTGATCGAAAAGAGCTAAACGAGTGAATAAGTGGGGCCTTGTATGTACATTACAAAACTGTTTCTAAGTCTCCTGGATTCAAAGTTTATAAGGATTGTGCAACTCTATTGGGCCAATAATGCCAAGAGTGTCTTCAAATGCAAATCTTCATTAGTCTGCAGAGCAAAAAAAAACCTTGGGCTCTCAAAGGCTAAGACAAGAGCAGATTTCCAGTTTACTGACGTGCTTTCAGAAAAGCATAGCTGTAAGGGAAATAATTTTGAACTGGTTGTAGAACTGTTTTGTCCCAGAAGTTGACATTTATCTTCAGTCCAAGAATTTGAGTTTAAACTGGACAATGGTCCTGTGCACTGTAATTAACAAATTCAAAATACCCATTGCAATGTTGACCCTTAATTTTTCCACCTAAAACAAGTGCCTTAATACAGCCACCACCTATTACAGCACTGGATAATTAAGACATTTGAACTACCACACAAAAAATGTCTATAAAGCTGCCCGTCAGGCACTTTATACCGACGAGTAATTAACAGTGGCAAAGTATTAACTGGAAGAAACTGAACATTTGTGCTGTTACAGATTTTATACAGGCTGCATGGGAAGAATGCGTTACAAGTAGAAAAGTTGTTGGCAAAGTTTATGTTGTAGTGAAAGAAACTGTGCACTTGGCTAAGGAGATTGCAGGTAAATGTCACAATTTTCTTATGAGTTTTCGGCAGTTGAAAAATCTAACACTTGGCAGCAACTAACCTCATAAGGATACTTCAAAATTATCACCTTTTTAAGAGTGTAATGCGTACGTACTTAATATTTTTGTTAGTGACATAGTCATGAGTTTTCCGTATGCTGTGTAACTACTTTTGCGTACTTTTTAGATGTATGTAATGAATTGCTGCAATTTAATTTATTTTTGGTAATAGGACAACATGTAACTGTTTACGTAAAATACATTATTAAAAACAATTGTACCTAATTTTTATCTAAAATATGATGAAAGAAAATCCTGGGAGCCTACCTTATTTTTTTCCACGTGTTCCTTGTCTCTGTATTCACAATTTCATAAACTTTGGAAATTTCGAGGAACCTAAACGAGTTTTGCAGCACTTACGATGCACAAGAAACCTGTGAAGTGACAAGAGGACCTCACGCCATGGATTACAGGCACCAGCTATTCAAAGTACACTTAAGGCATGTTTGACAGAAATTGACAATCCTTATTGCAGTTAGTTCTTTTTACTTGAATAAAACCCTCTAGTGCTGTGATATGGCTTTATGAGCAGTTGTGTCAGGGTTAGAACCTAAAATTGTAATAATAGTTCACTGCTCATCTTTATGCATGTAAACTGCTGAAAAGTAAATGCACATGTAAAGGACTACTTTTAAAAATGTTGCCAAATTTTGTGTTTACCATTTAACACATAAAATTATCATTAAATTTCACATTTCTGAAACAAATTATGAACACTAACAATTTTTTTCTGTGGAAATATTCCTTAAGAAGAGTCATGCAGAATTTTTTTGTCTAAAAGAGCTACTTCTTGATTCATTGAGAAGTTACATTTAAACCTGACTTCCCATATGAAGTTGAGCTGCAAGTTTCTATGCACAGCCCTTTACATGTAGATCATGTGTAGTTAAAACAAATTCCCATTACTTCGAACTGATGAGAACATACAGTAAGACCTGCCCTTACAGGTGACTGGTTGATGGACTCCGTTAATATTTAATAAACATATTAAAAACTGTGTTCTTAACTAACACAATAAAAATACGTAAGTTTGTTACACAATTTTTTGAATATCTATGCCTCCTATAAATTTAAAAGTATCAAGAACTGCTACATGACTTAATTTCCTCTTCGCACAGGTTAATTATGTTCTGCTCTCATTTCTATGATTAGTACAGGTTTGGTCTCATGATCAGTGCAGAACGACCAACTATTTTTTTCTCACATTAGAGATGTGATACCTAGCATTGAAAATTAAGGCATCATGTTCTATTTTTTTTTGGTCAATAAATACCTTATACTATAGGCCATTCGGAATAAAGTGAGCACTAAAGATTTAACCTTTGAAAAAAATCACTAGCCGTTACTGCATATACATCACCACTAACAAGAGTTACTTTACTGCTTGTATGGTTGGTAGCGATTTATTGTACGTAGTTCCGTGTATTTTCGTATTTGAATACAACATTAGTGAAAGAACATATGACGAACTCGACC
>PNEQ01049727.1:0-23325 GCA_003012365.1 Medauroidea extradentata
AACTCGCGACCACTATGTGCACTCTCTACCGATCCTCACGAGTACGACGTGCTGACACCTGCACATTTTCTCATTGGTGAACCTCTTGTGGCAATACCTGATCATGACCTCATCCAAGTGCCCATGAATAGGTTGGATAGATGGCAGTTAGTCACCCAGTTCCAGCAGCAGATTTGGAGAAGATGGAGCCTGGAATACTCGCACACACTCCAGCAAAGGACAAAGTGGACCAAGCCTGCTCCCAATACCCAAGTTGGACAGTTGGTACTCCTCAAAGACTCACACTTGCCACCCTTGAAGTGGAAAACAGCTCGTATAACTGCTGTCCACCCAGGTCAAGAAGGTGTAGTGAGAGTTGTGTCCCTTAGCACCCCTTCTGGGAATTTCACCCGCTCTGTGAAGATGATTTGTCCCCTCCCTTTGAATTTTTTTGTCCCCATTGTGACTGTGATTCATATTTATTGTTGGTGATTTTGTGAAAATGTGCTATTTTCAGTGGGCGGATTGTTTCAACTTCCTGTGTACATGTGACGTTTTTGTATTGAGCTGATGGGTGCATTCCTGAAAATCTGACATCATAAAAACAAAAGACAGTGGCATCAGCATAACGTCGCGAGTTAGATGTATTTACTAAACCAGCAACAGACGGCGAAGACGATAGCGGCGACACCGGAGCAACACCTCCGCGTCGTTCATTATGCCAGAGGCACTTTGCTCAACTTTGCCACTGCTGCGCACCCGACCACAAGGTCACAAGCCTAGGCAGAAGTAGACGTGTCTCAGCTAGCACCCAGCACACAGAATAGCGGCCAATACAGAGCTCAAACCACCCCGCTACTTCTTGCGCACCAGACGCCTTCCCACAACTCCCAAATGCTGCACATAACAAACAGCATGCATAAACGGTCTCCCGGTGGGGAGGTGGCATTCGACGTATACCTAACACCACACGTTCCTTAGCGGCCGTTTGCATGCACGCATGCCAGCAACTGCAGCTGCACAGCCAGCATCGTCAGCGACCCTGTGGATTTTGAAATTCACCCTAGGACATGCCGCAAATGTTAAGGTCAGCTGAGCAGGCTACATTCACGAACATCCGGTCAATCACCAGCAAAATACACAGAATATTAATTACGGCACTAAGCCAACCAAACACCACCACTAAAATGTAGAGCAGCTTCGTAAGAGCATACGACATTGGTCGTTTCATCGAGCATTGCGACGTCACTGATCACGACGTGCGCAAATGCCGAACCATGTGTTATCTAACTCACAGTGCGAGGATTAGTGAGCAAATCCGAGTGCACTATTGAAATCCTTGTAATTTTCTGATATTTTAATTGGCTAGAACGTAAATACCACAACAGTCCTAAAATCCTATTATTTAAAGTGCTAAACGACTTATAACTCAGAGCACGGCCCAGAATTCCAACGTAACAGGCGTGAAGCCGGCGCAACGCACGCCAAGTGTATGTTATCAAAGTTTTAATTAGGGTTTTCCTTATGAGTGTAGAAGTGTTCACATGCTATTTCATTGCAATGCATGTCACCTCAGACTTTAAGATTTAAGAGACAGTTTAACAAGCTACCCGGAGCGGATGGCAAATAATTTACCTTCACTTGCAATTATGTTCTGTTTTCAGCAACCATATTTATGTACGTTTTATGTAATTTTTAAAGTGTTTTTGTACTTAGCTTTCCAGCCTTACGTGCAAAAGCGGTCATCAGGCATAGTTTTGATGCACACTTCTGGCCTCGAGTGAGGTTGGTGCCATCACGAAGTCAGTCTTGTTCGTGGCGCGTAGAGGGAGTGGCCACGCACATGCGGATCCTGGACCATCATCTTTGTTTACATAATCACAGTGAACCTTCAATAGTAACGTCTTTTTACCAGGGGCATCATTTCAGGTTTTTCTTTGGGGGGGGGGGGGGGGAGCAAGATTTTTTTTCCAGCAACAATGACCTTGTTACATCTTTTTTTGTTAATTAAGCATGTATAAATTAGAAACATTAATAACAAAAGTTTAGTTTTATGTGCTAAAGTTAGTATAAATCCAGGGGGCATTAGCCCCCACCCCCACCCCCTAAATGAAGTCCCTGCTTTTTACCGGAACTTAATTCAGTTGTTTCTCGTCCAGGAGTAGTGCCCCCTCAACCCTGCGTGCTATTCTGCTTTAGCCACCCACAAGCTTGGTGAGCGGGGTCCACTTAACAGAGCACGATGCAGTTCTTATGTGTTCGGTGTTGAGTAACCATAATAAATCACAGTAAACATATTTACGTGTTATATGTTATTTCGCCACTTTGGCCACTTCTCGGCCCTTAGGGAGCTAGACCCTCCAACCAGCACCTCCAGAGCTTCTACCTTCACATCGGAGACATGCAGAGGATCCAGAGCGATATTGCCACACGGGCGATAGATCTGCGACCCTCATCAACCACAAGGAGCCGGCATTTCGGGTGTTGGCGAATTTCCACCAAAACCCATGTGTGGTCTAGGCCGCACTTCATCCCCCCTGCCCACACACCAAAACACGTCAAAAGTTTAAAAATTTCCTCATTTAAAAGGCGTACTACAGCGTGGATGAATACTATATGTCTTAGTCAGGTGTTACTCGATTGTCTGAGTAGGCCTGCTAATTTTGATTTGTGGATAAATGTTGGAATCAATATCCTCTACTAGAGGTTATGAATCATTTCTTATTTTAAAGTTTTGTTTACATAATTGTTTTCTTCAAACATCTTTCTATTATTTTGTTTGAATGATTCTTGTACTTTTATTAGGCCTATTATTTACCACATTGAGGAAACTTATAATGCACTGTAAAGATTACAGTATTATGATCCTTGAAATAGTTGATTATATCTATATTGTTCAGACCTCTATGTCTACATCATGTTCATGTAACTTATATAGAGTATTTTATACATTCGTCTGCTATTGTGAAGTATTTTGTCTAAATTATTGGTAATTAATGCCTGTTTGTGCATTTTGTACTAAAGGTTGCAAGTTACTTGTTTAGTAGCTGTATAGTACGACTTACCATAGGCAAAGAAGGTGTTATCGGCACTGGATTGGTATCTCTCATGTTAATATATTTGACAGTGTAAGCCATGCGATTGCAGCACTCTTAGTGGCTGGCCCCTGAACTTAATAATTCTGCTGCGGACGTGGCGGGTAATTTGAATTTGAATTGTTCGGAAAGGCGGTAAATTTTAGTTTATGTTTCACAATTTTTTTTCTTTTTCACATTTTTTAAGAATTACTCAAGTCGCAAAGTCAAAAATGAAAACTTGTAAAATTAGTAGTTAGTAAATTGTTATTTGTCTGAATGTAATACAGTTTGCTATTCATAGACTTTAAAAAAATTATTTGTGACTTAGAGTATTACAAAAAAGTGTTAAAAGAAAATATCAATTTACGTATTCACATTACATCTATGCATACATACACATATATGTGTATGTAAATTGATTATTTTCTTTTAACACTTCTCTAATGCAACAAATAATGGTTTTTGGAGTCTGCAGTTAATAAACTGTTTACATGCACAAAAATAACAGTTTATTTTGTGCTGATTTTACAAGTTTTTTTATTATTTTCGACTTTGCAACTTGAGTAGTTCACAAAAATTTCGAAAAGAAAGAAATATAAAACACTAATTCAAATTTTATATGTGTGTGTGCGTGTTCAAACACATATATTACCTACTTGCTTCTGTAGTACCATACTTACTTATGATGTATATACATGCGTAAACAATTACGTAGACTGGTTCACAATTTGGACTGAATCATATATCACCAAGACATGTATTTTAATGACTAGTTTAAATTTTACTCCATGCAGGTCAAACACAGTAAGGTACTATTTTTAACCACCTGTACATACTTTGAGACATTTATAAATTCAAAAATATTATAGCTTAGGGAGAGCTAAAATTTAACTTCAGTGGTTTAAGTAGCATTCCAAGGGTATTTTACTTCCATCCATAAAGTGCATTGTATGAGTATACGCAAATACAACTTGACTAACCTTTAGTGAACTCAGAGACTGCTAGTAATGTGACCAATAAAACTATTATAACTCCAGAAGATTCTTATCATAACCACGTATGAACAAGTTAACAGCTCAGAAGTGACAACTATCACATTCTGACTTGTCATGTTGAGTAAAAATTGCCTTTTTTTCTTTTTCCTATGAAGCCAATCAATATTAATAGCACAGAGTTCTACGCCGGACTACTCTGCTCAACAAGGTAAATATCACCTCTTACAGTAGTGGACACCCTGACAGTTTAATGCTGATACTACGTAATGCAAAATGCTAATTTAATGAACAATGTAGATAAACCTTTTTAAAACTATTCCTTATAGTACATTGTGCATGAAACTCTAGATGCACAAGATGAGGCTGCCTTAATAAAATAATAAAAGCAAAAAACAATTTGTAGTACAACTATTTATTTTCTTTATTCATTCAAATACAAATACAGCTAAGGTTATAAATATGTTAATAAACAAATTGGAACCAAAGTAAAACAAATTTACTTCCCCTCTATCGTGATACATTCACTGATATGTAGAGTTGCAAGAAGACTTGGATCGCCTTCTGCTAAAATGCTAAACACATCAAAACTACTCCAAATTCAAAATTAAAAGAGGTAAAATATTTAATGTTAAAGTTCTTGAGATTACAACAGAAATATTTTAATGTAATGTTACACCAAACCAGGAGTGTCATCTCAGGTTTTTCTTGATGGTAAGGGGGGGGGGGGCAAGATTTTGTTTTCGGCAACAGTGACATTGTTGCATCTGTTTTATTAATTAAGCATGTATAGATTATAAACTTTAATAATAAAACTTCAGTTTTATGTGCTTAAGTTAGCATTATTAAAATAACAAAATACACAAAATAAATTTTATACACTTAAAATTTTAAATCCAAGGGGCAGGGGGCTTTCCCCCCACCCCTTGTGCACCCCTAAATGACACGCCTGCACCAGACACTGGGAATGTGCTGAACCAAACATGTGTTTAGTTAAAATGGTATTCGCATAGCAATACACAAAGCCAAATACACACAATGCCACAGAGATTGAAATTTGTATTGTTAACTGCAATTTTGCAAAAAAAAAAAAAATGTTTTTAATAATTATTTTTATTGCACACTTTTCATAAGTTGACAATAAACTGTAGGAATGTGAAACTTTGAAAATAGTAAATATCAGTTGAATATAGTTATTTAAATGAATAGCTACTGTCTGTGTGCCAACTCCGAGATCCTGGAGTGTATATTTTCGTCCTGAACATCACATACACTACACTAACATAGTGGCAAACAAGTCCTAACTTAAGACGTTAAGGGAGCAGTGTCCCGCCATTTTCATCACAGTGTTTTTATTTTTGTATTCTTACCCCTTATTCTTTTTTTCATTTTTGAGTCACAAAATGTGACTTAATTTTTCTCTTATAAACATTTTTTATCTCGCATGATTTTTGCGTAATGGCTCGTCAAAGCCAAAATTTGTATGCTTGCTTTTAAGGGCAACACTAAAACCAACTCGCATACCAAACTGAAAAAATTCACACAGAATAACAATGTTATAGGCTACAAATTCAGCTATGTCAAATGACAAAATAAATTTGAATTTTTCAAATTTTTATTTTATTTTCAGTTTTTATAAATGCAAACAATTTTTTATTCTTTGTTTTTTTATGTACGTGACATTGTAGCCTGCGACATCTTTGTCCAGTGTGAATTGCTTCAGCTTATACAAGTTTTGAGTTCAACAAGCCATTACGTGAAAACAGAGAGATAAAACAATCCCATAAGAGGCAAATTTAGTCACAAGTTGTGTCTAAAGCTGGGTCCACACTATATAACATAACATGTAATATAACAAACTCGTTACATAACATGTTATATAACTTCTTGTAAAACATATTATATAACTTGTTGTAAAACATGTTATATAAATTGTTGTAAAACATGTTATATAAATTGTTGTAAAACATGTTATATAACTCATTACAATTAGGTTATACTGTAAGTTATATAACAATTTAGTAGAATGATGGCATCGGGTGTAGATGAAGCACTCATTGCAGCAGCGGCTTGTGTGATTTTGGCAAATAATCAAAGTAGAAAACGAAAATTCTGGGTGCGACCAGTATTACAAGCTAAGAATAAATATAGTGGTACTGACCTGCTAACAGATCTGCAAAGGGAATGACACCGATTTATTGAGTGGCCAAATTCAATGTGATGGTAGCTTTAAAAACTTTGCAAGAATGACCAGTGCAGATTTCGAATACCTCATAAACAGTATTGGTCATAAAATTGGAAGGAAAGACACACCATTTCGGGATGCAATACCTGTTAGAGAGAGATTGGCAGTAACATTAAGGTTTTTAGCAAGTGGAGATTCCTATCAAAGTTTAAGTTATTTGTTCAAAATATCCAAGCAGAGCATTTCCAACATTGTACCAGAAGTGTGTGAAGTTCTTATTGACTGTTTGCAGGATCACATGAAAGTAAGTACCCAAAATTATGACAAAATGTATATTTTAAAATTAGCTAACT
This sequence comes from Medauroidea extradentata, assembly GCA_003012365.1. Taxonomy (NCBI): domain Eukaryota; kingdom Metazoa; phylum Arthropoda; class Insecta; order Phasmatodea; family Phasmatidae; genus Medauroidea; species Medauroidea extradentata. Next base: position 6,587 of record PNEQ01049727.1, read on the forward strand.
ACGTCAACCATACATTCTTGACAATGAACAGATACAATATAAACTGGTGTACATACAAAATAGAAAATTAAATTAAACAGATTCATTTCTTCCCACATTAACTAACACATCTTGCAAACCAAGGTCAGCCACATACACATAATTCCCATCAGTATGAGTTGATGTAACTGGTGTAACATCACAGGGGCTAGGTGTAGATATGGCTAGCGGGGTAGTTACAGATAGTGGGGTAGATACAACAAGTGGCGTAGACAAACAAGGTGATGTGCATGTTGGTGACTGGTCTTTCACCTCAGCTTGGTACAAAATTTGATTAATTTGGCATTGTTCTGGTTTGATTTACTGGTAAGGTTCCGAAGGGAATGAGCAACATGCTCTCCAAACACAACAAATTCATCTTGTGGTTGTACTCGACTGCTCAGTTCCTTCATTACAACATATGCCTCTTCCACCATAGGATCAACTTTTCTCTTCGGGGCTCGACGTGTAGACTTCACAGAAGTAGTGTCATCCATTGATGTTTCTTGCGGCCCTCTCACCTGACTCCTCATATCCACATCTGATTCAGTGGGTGACTGAGATTGAGTGGAATTCTGAAAATAAATACACGCCCTTTAAAAAGTTATTCACATATATATTTATTTTTAAGGAAGTGGGTTACAAACACTATTAGGTCTACTGAATGTGTATGTGCTTCTTTTGCAGGTGCCTACTACTCCAGAAGAATGACTGGCAGTTGCCAAAGAGTACTGGGAGAAGTGGAATTTCCCTAATTGCTGCGGCGCAAAGGATGGGAAACATATAGCTCTTCAAGCTCCTATAAGAAGTGGTAGTGATTACTTCAATTATAAAGGATTTTTCAGCATTGTTCTGTTTGCTGTTGTAGATGCTTGCTACAACTTCCTATTTGTTAGTGTAGGATGTCAAGGACGTTTATCTGATGGTGGTGTATTCTCAAGTACAGCATTCAAGAAACTGCTTCTAACATCGCGCATGAATTTACCGCCATCAAGACCTTTACTTGGTAGAAATCTATCAATTCCGTTTGTTTTTTTGGCGGACGATGCTTTCCCTCTCCATCCACATATTATGAAACCCTATCCAGGTGCTCAAACCAAAGGATCCATCAAACGAATCTTCAATGGCAGACTGAGCAGGGGTAGACGCGTGGTGGAAAACGTCTTTGGTATCATGTCTGCTGTGTTTAGAGTTCTGAGGAGACCTGTATTGCTTGAGCCCGAAAAAGCAGAAAAGGTTGTTTTAGCATGTACATTTGTCCACAACTTCCTACGAAGAGGCCAATCATCATCCACATATCGTCCTCCAGGGACTTTTGACTCTGAAGATGGCAACACCGGTGAAGTGATACCTGGTCTGTGGAGAGTTGAAGGACAACCTAATGGCACTTTACTAAAATTGAAGAGAGTTGCAAGAAAGCCAAGTGAACTTGCTGAAGACATACGAAAAGAACTGTCGTTGTTCTTTGTCAGTGAAGAAGGCAAAGTATCTTTCCAGGATAAGTACTGATTTACTGCACGGGGTGACAGAGTTGCTATGGTTTACAGCATAGCCTATTTATTATGAATAAGAAAGGTTTTCATATATATTTCAGTTATACCAGACCACATTTAGCCCTATAACTTTTGTATTAAGTTACATGTTTGAGCATTTACTTATATTGTACAAATGTGAATTTCTAGTGTGTGCATAGTTTATAAGTTAAGGAAAACGCTAAAAATATCATATCATAAATTAAAATCATTATGTCAATACCGTAGTTAAACCAATTGTTATTTACACTTCGATGTAAGTTATGTTACTACTAACATATTTTGCTTTCATTTGAAAAAGAAACATTTCCTTACTTCGGGTATTACTAATCAAAGTAGGTATTGACTTTTAAAGAATTAAGTGATCCCAGTATATTAACCTTACCTGTGTTTAATTAAGGACTATGTTATTTTCTTGTGTTGTAGAAACGTATAACCAAAAGGTGTAGTGAAGGTGAACTGCGCATAGCCCTAGTACATATTGTATACAAATTGAATTTTTAAAAAACTATTAGTGAAAAATATTAAAATCATAATTTAACTTATACATTTTATAAAAATTAAAAGAAATAAAACCGTATTGGTCATAACTTAAGGTTACTTGATGTAATATCACAAATATTACAATATAGGCATAATAAAACAATGTAAAACAAATCTAACTTAACCTCTCATGTTTGGTAAGCAACTACACATAAAATCATGTAATGAATTATTTTAATTTACACAGTACAGTATTTTGTTCTGTACCCAAAAAGGCCTATTATTTAAAACTTAAAGAATAATTTTAAGGTTATTAGTTTGAATAATTCAGGAGTCGGCAGTAGACATATTTTACCGTAAGTACTTTGTGATAATTCCACTCACCTCTTGGGTGTTTTCGTGAAGTGAATCGTCGGAAAGTAGGAGCCCTGCTTCTCGTTTATGGCGAGCTTCATTCTTATCCGTCAGGAAGAGAAGGCTCTTGAAGTAAATCCATTTCGACTTGTATGGAGAATCTCCTGCAGAGCCACTCTTCCCTTTCTTTAATTCTCGTTGAAACTGCCCAATTAAAGCCCGTACTTTCTTCTCTACTTCGACAGCATCCATTTGTACATCAACTCCAAGTTCTGCCCAAGCATCGTGCTTCTTATTTCTATCTTTAAAGTTCATATCTGTTGGGTCCCACAACACCTTTTTTAAACGAAACAGTTCCATTAAATGGCACGTTTCATTTCTTCCCCACTCCGTTTTATATTCTGACTGACTCTAGAACAACCGACAACACGCTACCAGCAGCAACACCAGCACTCAAACAGCGTGGCTTCCTTGTTTACATTGGTGTTCCGACTTTCCTTCGATATTTACCGACACAGCATGGGAAACATATAACTTGCTATATAACACGAAATTTGTGATATAACACGACATTATATAACTTTTCTCCTTCACATTTTTGCACAAAGTTATATAACTTTGTTATATGGCTTGCTATATAACTTCTTTTCTACTCGTTTTGTAGCATGTTACATAACATTGCTATATAACGTTATATAACATGTTTTGTTATACAGTGTGGACCCAGCTTAGCGTAAAAAAAGTATCTGGAACAAATAAAAAAAACCATTGTGATGAAAATTGCTGTTACTGCGCCCTTAATACAAAGCTGCATGTGCATTGGCATGCTCTCTCTTCATATAATAAATAAATAGGAAACAGTATATATATGTGTATTATATATATATATATACACACACACGCACGCACGCACGTTCCTATCTTCAGCACACCGACTATTGATGGCATTGCCAGGTATACCTCTGTTATCGTGTGGACGTTTCCCTTCTGAGGTACAAGATTCGTTAACCCATTCACAACCGAAATTGTCCATAAAAGTTAATGTGAAATTTTTGGACTTAAGTAATATTATTATTGTAGGATTTTAAGCATGCCTAAACAATTTTTTATGAAATTTTCTCACAATTTTACACTGCTTAGTTTGTGAATACTGCTTTTTATCATTTTAATGATTCCAAAATATTTGTCATTAAAAATGAGTTACATGTACAGAGTATGCACTACGTTATAGCATGAAAGTTTGTCACATGCGAGACACCTGAAAAATTTACTTGTAAAGTTCTCTTAATTTTGCACCATTTCTCGAATAAGTCTTGTCAGCATTGATGCCACAGGAAAAAAAATTACCAATGTACATATTGGCTATCAATCTTCCACTTACATTCATAAACTTTTGATTATTTAGAATTTAATTTGCAAAAAAAAAAAAAAAGTAATGTATATGTAAACAATTTTTAGAAAATTTCCTTCGAAGTGTGCTTTTCTGATGTACAGTAGAACTAAGAAGTAATTTAAAAAAAGGATGGGGAAAAAGTCTTTTTTTTTTTTTCGTAAATGAGAATGAAAACCCTGCTTTAAGTGTATAGATGCACCTAACAAATTTATGTGTGTACATAAGAAATACATAAGCCTATGTAACACCAAAAGGAAATCCGTAGTTTATATTTATAAGTTCAGTTACTACTGTATTCTCACAAATAATATGCACTAATAATTATCAGATACACTGTGATATTTTGCAACAGTTAAATGAAAATACGTAATGTTTACTTAAACAGCTGGCATAAATGTGAGGCGAGTTGATGATTTGGGGTTGCAAAAACAATTCCAACAGGGCACACCCTGGTATAAGAGGCATTGTACGAAACCTACCCTCCCTCCAGGCACAACTAATTTGATTTTAGGGCAGTTGCTTGGTATAATTAAAATTACTGGTATGTTCAAAATTAATTTACATTCATACAATGAGTGCTGCAACAGTATTGTCTCCTGAATACAAGAAACCAAGAGGGCACCCACCTTCCCACATTAGGGGTTGCAATTAGAAACTCATGTAACCCCTACCTTGCGCTCGATAATGATAGCACTCAAGAGGGTGCGGTACATACCGTATTTTCTCGTGTATAGCACGCACTTTTATTCCAAAACAACTGACAAAAATTCAGGGGTGCTTACTATACACTGGAAAATTGAAAAAAAAAAAAAAAAAAGTAGGTGAAAGAAGGGTCCGTGGTCGGTTGTGTAACGGACGGGGGAAGGGGGGTGGTGAAAAGGCGAAGTTAAAGCCGTAAATTGACGGGTGTCAACTGTGGGAGGCAGAGAGAGAACATTCTCACGTCCAGGTTCCTCCATCATTACTCCTCTTCCTTTTTTTTTCTCCCCCTTTCCTCTCCTGCCTTGCTCTGTAGTAACTGTCGCCGCTAAAACCCTAAAAGTTAATTTTGACAGGGAAAGAAAGAAAGAAAAACCCGTCATTGTTCTCCTTTCCCCCTTCCCCACCCGGGAAAGATATTTGACTGGCTTGTGACCAGCTATCTTTTCATGGGAAAGGAAAGAAGAAAAAAAGTGTCATTCTTCTTTTTTTTTCCTTCCCCCACCCCCTCAAACACACCAGGGGGGGGGGAAGATAAAAAAGGCAAGCTTGCTGCTGTCAAGGCTTGTTATCTTAGGGGTGAGGGTATCTCAATAGCTTGCGGGAGGAGGGGGGGGACATGCTGGAAGCAGCTGGCACAGCAGAGCAAGGCACACACGCTCGAGGCGAGGGCTGGCAGACAGCAAGTGACCTTGGCAGAGAGACAAGTCACCCCACCCCTCCTGGCTCCCCACCACCCTCTCTGCCATCACACTCTTACAGTGTGAATATTATCTTTCCTCTCTCTTTTTTATGTTGCCAGCTAGTTTCCTTTCTTCCTCTCCTTCCTTGACCCCTCCATCATAGCATCCCTAGTGCTGTTTCATTGCTCACTCGGCTCATCCTCCCGTGTTTTTTTTACATACTAGTGAGGCACAAAAAATTTTTTTTCCTGTAACTTGTTACAAAAATTGTGGTGCGCATTATACACAAGTATATACGGTAATTCAACACTAAAAGAATCAATCCATAACAAGGTTTCAAGAAGCCAATTTGTGTAAGTCAAAAAACAGTACTAATCCTAGACAATAGCTTATGCCAACGTTTTGAACAAAATTGTTTCCAACGTTACAAATTTCTGAGGCACAATCTCTAACGCTGGAACCTTGTGCATTTAACTGCGGCGCAAGTAGTCATGTGTAACAAATGAATAATTCTGGATAAATATTTCCTCGTGAAGTTGGCAAATACCATTATCTATGATTGTCATTTTATATTTTATCCATATTATGCGTTTATTTATCTACTATGCACTCTTAACCAAATTAACTGCACATTTGGCTTAAGGCAACCATAAGAACGCAAATATTTCTAACATACTGATAATGCTAATAGTTTTTGCACCAGCACAACAGTTTTGTACATTATACACTAAAATGTTGACACCAGACTACTGTCTTTGAAGTGTTACGGCTGCTATAGGCCATTCATACTTTGGTAACACTTTTTAAGCCCACCTTGTCAAGATAAAAAATTTAAACTTTGAATTTGGTGCAACCTTATTTGTTACTTAGGGTGTTTTATTTGTAATTAAATAGCATGTTTCTAAAAATGATTGTAGAAGATACAAAACAGAGTACATTAATCTAGCATTGATATATTTTAAAAAATTATGTACTAAGTTTGCAGATTTACAAAATCTAAGCAAGATGAAAAAAAGTTTTAAACTAGCTTCAACGATATATTGGTTTTAAATAAAACATTTATTCCATTGATAGATATTAGGCATGGCCTACAATAGTGAATCTTTATATATGGTTGTACTCATAGTTTCTGTTTTATATTAGAATTGAAAAATTGCATTACCGTAGTGTCAGCGTGTTATGATAATGTGTGTTTGAGAATTATAATTTTTAACATATCCCTGTCTATTTTAGCTATTAATGGGATCAAACAAAAAAAAAAAGCAAGGAAAAACTTACAACCCTATACATGCTCCTGCATAGGCTGTGTGGTAGGCAGCAGTATTAAGTGTGGATCCTTAAAAAGAAATAATTTGGATGTCTATACACTCCTGCTATGCTATGTCATTGAACTATATCCTGTCTGAGGATAGGATACAGTTGTAAGATTTCAAAATGTCATAGCAAGCTTAACTAAGGTAAATTAACTGACAATGCTTACTGATGTACCTTGAGCATTTGACAGTCTAGATATTTTGGTTGTCCTTGATTTTCGCAGTTTGTTATATTTAATGTTTCTTTTTCTTTTACCCTACAATTATATTTTGTGTGTATTCATAGCCCCGCACGATTCCTTTTGATAAGTTTTGTGCAAGCAGAGTTTCAAAGATGTTGCTGTCAACTTCACCAGATTATCAACATTTTTAGTTAATTGTAATTTAATTAGGATATTTATTGGTTTTCTTTAAAAGATGGTTTAAAGTAGGTGGAATTTATCTTCAAACACAATAAATTACAAAAAGAACAGAGCATGTTGCACATTAATTACAAAAAATAATGTTTTGCGATGTTTCAATATAGGCTACGGGGCTGTGTGATACAGGTAAAGTGTTAGTGATACCACCCATCACAGTTTGTACAATTCAACATGGACAAAATGAAATATTAGTAACTGTGTGGCCCCAGCATACAATAAAGCAAATGAGAAAATTGAGAATATGCTTGCTGTGCGAAACAAAACACACACCCAGCATAGCCTGTAAACGTACGGTTAATTCAAAATTAAGCTTTAGTTTTTTACAATAAGGGAACAAAAATGTTGAAGGCACTTTAGACAAAAAGGAAGAAAAGTCGACAGCCTGCTACTGTTGGTTTCAGGGCTTGGTATAATTTCCACAACATAAAAATTACAGGCAGATTGGCCTAGTAGGTTATACATAATGCTGTCTTCAGAAATAGTTCTCTGAACTGCTTGAAGCTTGATCTGTGCTGCCGTTAGTTGTAACACAAGTGTCCCCTCACCGCAAACTGGAAGAAATGCACCAGGATGGGTGTCTGCAACACATTGTCCATTTGCTATGAATATGGAACAACATTTTTACCAAATAACCTATACACAATTTACAGCCTCAAAAAATAAGAATTTGAAATGTACCATTTTCAATTGTTTTCATACCAACACTCAACATTTTTGATAACAGTGTGTTATTTATTAGCGTATCATACAAATAGGTAGTTACAATGTTGCAATGTTGTAGGCTTACAAAGAAAACAAAGCAATTTAAGTATGAACATTTATTAAATATAACAGATGCAAAATGCTACACCAAAAAGAAGTCAATTGTGTTATACAGCAACCTATAGGATATAATAGGCTACGGTACATAATATGATATAACGTTAAAAATATTATTTGTTTACTTTAAACGAGAGAGCTTGTGTAACAGCTACAAATGTTGACCGTATTTAAAATGAAGTAGCTCCACATCCTGTGTGACCGCGGCCTTACAGTTTATTGTTTGTTTCAGTTATGGGCCATTCAAGGCGATAAACTGTTGATGAAGCAGGGTTCCTAAAGGATACGAGGATCTAATTTCCAAGTTTTGCCCACGTTTTCCAGACATTTAATAGAATTCCCTAAAAATTTGAAAATAAGTGAGAATAAATAAGATTTGCAGAACTAATTTTAAAACTGATTCTGGAAACCTTGCTGTTCTTCTACTGTTTGCATATAACTTTCAACAGTTTTTGTTGCCCCTACTTCACGGTGACTGATGTTAAAGTTAATAGGTAATTTTTTTTTTAATAAATTGCCAATACTGTAGGCTATACACTTATTTCAAATAATTAAATACTTATGTAGCAATATATCTTAGAGTTGTACTCTCGTATATTAAAACATACTAAAACACAGATTAACAGAGTGAACAATAATAACAAATGTTCACAAGTTGTTTCACAAATTATTTCTCGCACAACATAACTTACTACAGATAGCCTACATTTAAGTTACTATACTTTCATATAGTGATCTCTGAGGAAATCTGTATTACAAGTTTGAATTTCCAGGCACCAACAGCTGTTCCCAAGACATTTATAAATATTCCCTGTGACCACTTTCGAATTCCATGACTTTTCCAAGTTTTCCAAACCTGTAGCAACCCTGGTAAGTTTTCCAGCATTTCCTAGTGTACTATAGGAAAATTGATGTCTTAAATAACAAATCACTTCCCTTGAAGAGCTTACGAGTAAGTGTTAATTGAAAGTAAGACTAACAATAATAATAATAACAAAACAACTTGCAATTGGGCAACAGTTTGTTGGCAAGCTGTCACCTCAATTCCCTTCTGGACATTCCAACCCCACCACTGTCTCCAACTCCTCCGAAAGTAAATTCCATCCCCTCGTCAACCTCCTATGCATTGACTGTCTACCCCACTCTGTTCTGATCCTCATCACTTGGATATTCTCGCTGTTTTTTCCTCATTCTCTATATTACGCCTTAGTTAACAGCCAGTCTAATTTATCCCAGCCTCCCTCTCCATTCACCACCTTGTACATCCTAACCAGTGTAACGCGGCGGTAGGAGATGATACTTACATCGCCGTTAACCACATATCCTGGTCACGGCACCAAAAATGTAATGCGTAGGTGGCGTAGAAGCCTACATCGTCTTGCCAACAATCCCCGTCACGGCACCAGAAATGTGGCGGGTCGGGCAACTTATTTAACCTCCCCTCTCATCCTGATCACGGCACCAAAATATGTGACGTGGCTGTATGAAAGAAGCTACACTGTTGCTAGGGGCCTGTTGTGATCATATAGTGGTCAGTTGATAATGTACTGCCATAGGCTACTCAATGACTACTCCATATTGTCGTGACTTTTTATTAACTTAAAAAACATTCACCTCTACATACTGAAACAGTTCTGACCGCAATTATGATAACTTTAAATGAGCCTCAAATCATGACGCTCCTGGGAGAGAACAGCTCTGACCAAGAAATTTTAGTGAAATAAAACAAAGTTCCAAAAACGCCACAACATTTAAAAAACTTGCACCATCATTGTCAAAGGCATGTGCTCTCAGCTCAGCGACAAACAACAGAAAAAAACAAATGTTACAAGAAATTTAGGCAGGTTCACATGGCTGCTTCGCCACCACGCTCTCACACAGCCATCTTTCTCCGTGACCAAACAAGTAAATGTAGCCGACCCCCGCGACGCTTGTTCTCTCCTTGCAGCGCCTCTGGCGGCCACCCAGCTCGCCAACGTAAAACGTAACAGAAAACTAAAACTAAATCAAATATAATGACAAATTACAATCTTTATACTTTTAAACAGCCTGTAAAGAGAAAATATAGCTTTGAAAACCATAGTTACATATTAATTTACAAAATAAACTTTAATTAATTTTAATTGCATGTCTTTTCATTGGCCCACCCCAGTCCCGCGCAAACATAGCACCGTCTCTCTTGCACACTCAACAAGCGGCAGCGCTCGTGCACTCCCGTGATAAGAAAAAATAGTAGAAAAACAGCTAAAAATCAAAATTTAGCGATTCCAGGAACTGGGTAGGCACACCTGTGCCGTCAAACAAAACTAGCCAACAATACACCCAGCCTGGAGTTAAAGTGCAGTAATAAATCAAATATTGGAATTGCTGCAAATTATTAAATTAAATTAGAAATTGAACACAAGGTAACAAAAACTTAAGCAAAACAAATTCAATATATAACTGGATAATTTCAATATTGATACAGATAAAATGCCAAACAATACTTTACCAAACTCCTGTCAACTTATACCTGAAAATAATTAAATATATATCGCAAATTCAGTAAATCAAACATATAAATAAAATAATAAAAAACAGGAATAATAAAGGCTTAAGGGGCCCGCCTCGTGGCACATGTGTTTGTGTGAGTGAGGTATAGTGCTAAGGGCGACGTCGTAAGGGCCATACAACGGTGCGTCGCCTCTACGCTTAAGGCGTGCAGTCTTCGCAAAAAAACAAATTTCCTATGCTACTTTAAGTGGTGATCCTATTGTTTTATTTACGAAATCACTTTACTAAAGTCCAATGCACTACCTTTAAGTGGTTTCACATGTATTCGGCTAGTATATTTTCCGCTATAGCAGCCTGAAAACCCTATTTTAACCCATTTTGACATGCCCTAAAAGGGGATTTCTAATACGTGTGTTGTCTTGAAAGTACTTAAGTGCAGTCATCTGAAGTGTGTGTTCTTTCCGTAGAGAAACTGCGTGAACACACGTGTATTAGTTTCAGTGTAAAACTTTTTCTTCAAACACGCTGCAGTGTGAATTTATGGCAACGAGGTGGGCTCCGTAAGTGGTGGGTGGACTGCCTCACACCAGCTTTTCCTCTCTTCTCCTTTCCTTCGAGTTGCATACCAGTTCATTCAGCATCACACTTTGTCCTCAATTGTCTGCTCTTGCCTTATCCTTCACCCACCTTGCTGCTCGTCTTTGCACCTTTAACAGCTCTCACACCTAGGTCCAATTCTGCAGCCACATATTCTAACATTTGCCGTACCATTGTAATATAGCCTACACTTTTCTTTCACTGCACTATTAACACCATTCACAGCATTCCTAGAGCCCTTCTCCCTTTAGACACTACTCTCGCTCTCTCTCCCTACCTGCCTTCTCCACCCTAACTCACTCAGTATCATAATGCCAAGGTACTTCCTTTATCTCCTGCCCCTCCCATCTGTAGAAGAGGGCCTATGCTAGAGTTTTCGTTTGTATGCGAATCATTCTCCTGGCCGCTCGAAACGCGTTGTTGGTATGCTTGAACATTCTGCCGTCCTCGTACACGAAATACGTATACGAAAATCTACTCGAGTGGTGGTAGGCAGCCGAACTGGGATTCTGCATACGAGAAGCCGTAAAACCAAAGCTATGGAGCAATATTTCAACAATTAAATGTATGTATATATATATATACATATATATTTATTTATTTAAGTTCTTAACAATGTTTAAATAGAAACTCACCACTAATTAAGTTAAGTGTTAAAAATTTAAGTAAGCTCTTTTGTAATAGTACGCTTATTTTACGAAGAAAAAAAAATTTACGCGCTCTTAATCACGCTATTTTAAAATTAATATACTAAAAGTTTTTAGTTAAACCCACTCACATTGCATTTTATGAGTCAAAATGTTTGCTATTGACTGAAACATACAAATTTGTGCCTTCAAAGAACTCAGGAAATTATTAACAAAAATGCATTAAGATAAAGGCAGCACAGTAAAAAAGAAATATATTATGTTAAGAGAATTGATCGTAGGAAAAGATAACTTTGTCCTAGAGGAAAAGATAACTGTGTATAGGTTCCATTACTGTATCTACATACAGAGGTTTCTTTTTTACATTATTTGTGTATTCATATATGTTTTGTTATTCGTCTGTGAACAGTTTTAACAGTGTAAAATAAAATTTAAACATTCGCTGTTGAATCACATATAGTTCGACAAGCAACGATGTTATGAAAAATTGTGTAGTGACCAGACATTTTTGTTACTTTAAAACAATTTTACATGTTAACAGTAGGCACTTGGCCTCTTACATAAAATTCAACAAAATTTGCTCTAAATTAATTAAACTGCCTCAAATCATTTACGGGAAATCATTAACATAACTATAGCCTATTATTATAGGTTAAAACTATGGTACTTAATGTGATATTAATTAATGCCATTTACCGGAGAAGCGCAGTTAAATATTTATGAGACGTAATTCATATGTGCCTACATTTGTGACATTAGTGGTTTCGTCTATACAAACGGAAGATAAAGATTCGTCTCATCGCGTCTAAAACATAAAATTACGTAAAATAAATAATTATTTTGTAGAGTTGTTTTTCTAGCATGAAAATACTAATGCATTTATTGAAACCAAAATAACGTTCATTCCAAAAATATATTTATTGTTGAGTTGTATTATTATATGTTTTTTGTTGGAATCATATATCATAATAAACAAGAAGTGATGGAAAACAATGTTGATAGTAGTTGTGTTCTTTATTAACTTTTATCTATTTGGTCAGAGCCCATATTAGTCTACTTACAAACTTAACCTATATGTTAAAGTGAATTAGATTGTACAGTACAGCAAATACCACACCACATGAATTCTAAATCTTTGGTTATTTGATCCGGGATAGGTACCTTGTGTTTTGTTATGCATTATTATTAGAGCCCGGTAATTTTCGCGAAAAGAATTTTGCAGCACTTTGTATCAGTGCCTTACGTGCGCGCCTGCATCTCTGCTATGTGGTCAGTGATTGGATGCCGTTACACCCAGCGTGTGGAGGTTAAACCCGCAAATCATAGACGTGATGTGCCGCTGTTATCCGTGTACTGATTGGCACAGTCAAATGAATAACTACTCTGCACAAAAACACTCGGTCAATAATCATGAAGTTGAACTGCAGGTGTGCAAGTAAAACACTGAAACAAAGTGGGGCAAAAATCTTTTCGCGAAAACTACCGGGCCCTAATTATTATTTTCTGAGCTATGTTCTAAACCTCAAATGTAACTTTTGGCTTGGACCTTTTTTTTTTTTATTAGTGTTGTGGATACATGGTTTTGTTTTAATTTGTTTTAAATTAACTAGGTTACAATATTATGAAGAACAGTAAGGCTCATGTATTCTATATAATCTACATGATATTTTAAAGCCATATATGATACATACCTCCTGGCTTCATTCCTAGGACTCCTAAAATCTGTCTTCATTAAGTGCCGTCTGCATTCCCATGTAGATGTTTCTTGTCTTTTCCATTCAGTTTCTTTTCAGCAAGCTTACCCCTCTAAATGTGCTCTTCATGTTTTGTTAACCCATAGTTTGTAACTAGAACCACATTACTCATTGAGGCTTATTATGTACTGTACTGTAAGTAACTTACTGTAATTATTGACCATACAGCCTAACTAGCATAATTTGACGTCCTAATCCTTTAAACTTTCATGTAGGTCTACTTGGGATTACATGTAATTAACTATACACCATACTTTATACTGGGAATAAATTTATTTTACAACTTTTACTTTAGTAATGTATAGGTGAATTAAAATGTTACAATTTGAGAGGTTTGGCCAACTACCGGTAGACTTACTTTATACAATCAACATAATTTTACGTAGACCTTTGGGTTTGGAGCTATTTCCGAACAATTAACATATTAAAAAGCATGTTTTAATTATCTATGCATGAAACTAGCTAACATGAATAAAAAGCAACAGTTTTATTGCAAATATAAAAAATTATACTTACATTGCTTCTTCAGAACGAGGCAGCATTATTCAATTCTTACATCCACTATCAATGGCACAAATTCTGTTACCAGCACCTTATTTAGGATCCATCATGCAATAAACAAAAATATTTCAACATACAAGACACAAAAATCTATTTTACTATCCAAAAACACGCAAAGGCTAATTCCCTCCAATGTAAAGAAACAATTGCACACAAGTCCACGTGGAGCGCTGCTATCAGTTTTTGCCAGAAAACTGCCTCTGTGTCCGCTATTATTCTCTACTGTATTTGGTAATAGGAAACAGTTTGCACTCACTGGTCAGGGTCAACTTAATGGGGAAGTATGTTCCTCCTCCCCCATCCACCGTGCCGGTTGAGCGATCGTAACATGGCCTGCCGGAACTTTGCTGAACTATTTATACAGTGTATAAAATTGCCAACAGGGGCAGTTTTTCAGAAAATGGTGGCTGCCAGCGCTGTCCAGACTGCAACACTATACGTTACAGCTAGATTGAACTGATGTTTCTATTCTTACATTTTGAGTTATTGAACTAGCACTCTATTAGGGAGATGTGAACAAGATAGTGTGTAACGAAACATATTTTATTTAGACACATGAAGACACTCTTGTTTCACCTAAAGTAGTTTCTGATAAAATAGTTATGCCTTGTGTAGTTTCACCTAAAATAATTTTTCCTAACTAGATTCGCCTAAATTATTCTTGCTTGAAGATGTTTAGTCTAAAGAAGTAATTTGGCCTAAAATATATTTAACTAAAATGTCATCACCTTGCTTAACTTTGCCACTGCGCCTAGAGGTTGAAGAGGGTTCGTTTGGAGAACAGTGAGGTAGAATTAAATGATTGCAGTGCTGTGGTTGTGGTTATGTTTATCTCTGGGCGCCACCTAGCATTACGCCCGGCTAGGACGGTGATGCTGATTCAGGGTCACGTATTGTTCTGCTGATGTGCCTCTCCTCCCTGCGGTGATGTTGGCTGGTTGGTGAGGTTACGGGAGCACCCGGAGAAAACTATCTCTCTCTCCACGTGGACTATGCGGGCTGTCCACACATGGCCCCTTGCCTTAGGACCATAATTTGGTCAGCTCCTAAATCCCTAATAAAATGACTGTACACAATACACTTACTTGGCTGCATGTTGATTTATTGATACTGAAGTACAAACACTTGGTGATAATACTTGCAATACACACACGTGGTCACAGCACTCTTATAGTTACGTTGCTTAAACTGTTGAAGTTACGTGTCATGTAAGCGTAAAATTTACATAAGCTGTGGGCTAGTTGACTAAAAACTTCCGGAGTAGACCGGTACCGAGACAGTGATCTCCCGGCCGAACACGCAGGTGTGGAGATAAAGTTGAAGGACATTGGCGTTAAGTGCACGAATCAAAAACACGGGTAAACGGAGAGGATAAAAATAAGCATTGAATAAAATATACGTGAACAGAACTATAAATATCAGTGATTTGCAAAAGTTGTATTCCTGTCCAGTACATACGTCCTACCACGTGGCCTGTATATGATGAACTGAGGAGAGACAATGGCAGCGGGTGCATGCCAAGATGTTATTTGTCCAGTTATTCAATGTGAAATGAAGGTAAGGCGATACACATGAAAACCCTTTACGTGGATGAGTGTTAAATAATTATTGATAGTGATTATAACACACTTATACTGTAACCAGGGTTCATACGCATCCTGGAAAACCTGGAATTTCAAAAAATTGTTTCCAGTACTGGAAATGTCCTGAAATCCACAAAGAACTGTTAATTGTCCTGGGAATTTTATTGGTATCCTGGAAATGTCGTTTAGCACACACTCTGTTACTGTAAAACACCTCAGTAAATAATTACAGTTTCCTGTAGCCTGCTTTAACTGAAGTAAATTCTTCGTCTGTGGAGGGTGTATTGTAAACAAACAATAATCCATAGATAACATGTCGCAAAGTAGATGTTCATCTATAAACTAAAAATTATACACGAACTTGCACTTCAGTGCTGTTCTTTCAGTACACTGCGTTGCAGTATCGATAGGCATTACTTATCTTCAACGAAGTGATGCATTGTCAGTGGAACTCTTATCTATGGATTCATGCAATGGTTATCAAACGTAAATATTTTGAAAAGCAGTGTCGCAATGATTTTTAGGATTTTTGCACAGTTTTACACCCGATTAGATTATCACTGACAAAATGTTCGTACGTGGCGTTAATATTTTCATCAGATTTAGTTCACGTTAGTTTATTAAATATGAGTGCCTCTGTTAGAAAGTATAGTTTCAGGATAGAATGGTTGTCGGATCCCAAATATAGACAATGGTTAGAAGAGAATAAAACTGATAGAAATCTTGTTTTCTGTAAACTTTGCAAAAAGAATGTTGATATTGCAAATATGGGTGCGTCAGCATTACAGAGTCACATGAAATCAATAAAACATGTAAAGATGATTGAAGTGTTTCATACAACTAAGTCAGTTGGGGATTATTTCAAAACTCCCGGTGCATCCACAGTAAAGGAAAATGCGGTTGCAAGTTCACCTAAAAGTTGCATTCGTAGTGAGCCCGAGTCTACTGTTTGCGAGGTGTCGAAAAAAGAACCGAGTACTTTATCCAAACATGATCTTGGTGAATCTGCTCTCAAGGCAGAGATTTTATGGACACTTAATGTTGTAATGAAATATATGTCTTCAACTATTGCAAATACAACAATATACTATTTGCTGCTGTGTTCCCAGACAGTCATATTGCAACAAAATATTCTTGTGCAACTGACGAGAGTGCCTATTTGTTGTGTTTTGTTATAGCTCCATACATTAAGGATAGGCTTGTTCACTGTGTTCGTAAGTCAGAATTATTTGTGGTGTGTTTTGATGGAAGTGTTAATAAAGTTCTCCAACAAGATCAACTGGATATCATCATCAGATTCTTGGATGTGAGCTTTCAGCTAGTGTGCACAAGATATATTGGTTCACAGTTTCTTGGACATGCTAGAGCCGATGATGTAAGGAATTATT
>PNEQ01049728.1:0-23320 GCA_003012365.1 Medauroidea extradentata
TGCGGCTTCCACCGCAAAACAGCTGCCCGGCATTTAACAGCTAGCGTACTCAATAACAGTGTAAAGAGCGCGCGCAATACGCTTGTATGATGTCATGTAATTCCCATCGCAAAGTCTTGCACGGGATACGAACCCGTAACCCCACCCCTCCCACACCCCAAACTTTATACAATACCTGAGTTGTCAGCGAGTGTTTTCCCCGGTTTTTTTTTTCGCGGTCGCAAATTAGATAAAAACAATCCTTGATGCGGATTATATATCATGCTAAAATTTCAGCTCGATCGGTGCAGAACTTTTTGAGTTTTTGAAGCGTACACAAACCAACATAACATTTATATATATATATATATATATATATATATATATATATATATATATAGATTACTCTAACCCTCTGCAACGTATTTCACGGACTGCTAGGAAGTCCCCTTAAAGTTAATATTTTTCACCCTTAAAGGGTGTGAAATAATTATTTTACCATTCGTATACATAGCCAATTGACGTGCCGTCGGGTTCTAAAGCTATGTAGACCATATTAAAAAATTAAATTTTCCTCTTTAACCCTCTTCCAAATCCGAATTTAAAAAAAAGCCTGAATATATGTTTTGCGTCCAGCTGCAACTAAATTAGTACATATGAAATTAAATTAGCCTAATTAAATAACATATCCCCCCCCCCGCAACTCCACAGACTTAACTACAAATTATTCAAGACAGGCCATGAGAGTTATTTCGCGTGTACAGGCTATAGTCCAAAGAGGTTTAACTATAAGCAAGAAATAAAAAGGAAACAAATTTTGAACTATTTCAGGTGTTACGAAAGATTATTCTTAAACACGTTTTATTTTTATATAGGCTTTCAAGGACGAATTTTGAAAAATCCTGAGATTTGTTTCTAGACATTTGTATTTGCGACCTAACGAAGTGAATAAGACGACGATAGCCTGTCGGGTTCGAGAAATATCAAAGATTTGCAAAAATACATTTCACCCCGTTTCACCACCTTAATAGCCGAATTTCAAAATTTCCTTTCTTAGTGCGCGCCTACGCCACAAGGGGAAACATCCCTTAAAATTTCACGTTTCTAGGTCCAGTGGTTTGGGCTGGGCGTTGATGATGAATGAATGAATGAGTCAGTCAGTCAGTGAGTGGGGCACTTCCATATATATATATATGCCAAGTTTCGTGGTGGTCGGTAAGACGGGCGACCTGGAAGCGTATATCAAATGCCGCAACGCCACAACGAGCCACGTGCTGCTCTAGAGTGCAGGATTCCCGTCGATCCATTTTATGGGACTTTAAGTGGTGACCGTGTAATTTATTATTGGTGTAAATTCTGTAGAAAAGTTCAATGCGCGATTCTATCTGAGGTGCACATACATTCTGTTAGTACATTTTTAAGTACAGCATTCTGAAAATGTCGTTTATAACTATGTTTGAGGGCTTCAAAACAGTGTTTCTAATTAGCATGGTTCCTTAAAAATGACATTCCGGCCTTGTCCAAAGTGCGTTATATTTTCGTACGTTGGCACGATTGACACATGTGGGAAATTTTCGAAAAAAAAAAAAAAAAAAAAAAAAAAAAAAAAAAAAAAAAAAAAAAAAAAAAAAAAAAAAAAAAAAAAAAAAAAAAAAAAAAAAAAAAAAAAAACTCATTTACCCGCACATTACTAACTTTGAAGCGAGGAAGATAGGCGACGCCCGAGGAAGTATACCGCAATTTTTAATGTTTTTAAATGTTTTATATCTGTAAAGACATGAATATTTTTACATACATTGTAACTTTTTTTGCTTGAATGAAAATTATTTACTTCTGAAAATATTTGTATAATGGTAAGTCCAAATTTGCATAATTTGCATAAACGGTTTTATGCTGAAAAGTAAAACCAACTAACTTACCGAAACAAGTAATTCACACTGACGAACAGTGTCATGGTTTACGCCAGGTCACGTATAAAAATGGCACTGAATCTGTTTGTATCTTAAAAAATACAGTATTAATATTTTACTAAAAATATTCTAATATTTTTCATAAAAAAGTACAAAAAATTCAACGCTGTTTGTTTTGACTTAGCCCGTGACACTGTTCTTCAGTGTGAATTATTTTGTTTTGGTAAATCAGTTGGTTTTTCTTTCTAGCAAAATTTGGACTTTGACATGCTACTATACAAAAACTATGAAAACTAAAAAATTTTAACTACTATCAAAACATAGTGATAATGTATGTCTACAAAAAAGACCATATCTCGTACAAATACAAAAAAAAAATACTTAATTTTTTTTGTGAACTCCCCCTTTAAAGAAGGGAAGTGGTCAAATGCCTTCTGAACAGTAAATGACACAAAGGCCTAATGCAGCTATACCATATGTTCCGTGTGCGTGTTCCTGTACTCTACTGTAAAAGGCTGATGTCTGGCGTCTGCAGCCCATTCCACTTACTTGGGCTCCACAGAGGCGGGTTGTCTAGGAGCATTTCATCTCTCCTGGGTGCCGTGGATCAGGGAAGCGGTACCCGCGGAGTCTCCCAGGGGACGACAACGGGACCAGCTGCAGTCATAAAAATACCTCCCCCTACTCGTTAAGACGCCTGGGCAGTATATCACCAACACTCTTCTATGCAGCCTCTTTTCAACCCTCCTTCAAGACGCCAGCAGGGGTCGTCACGATTCGCTTTGCCCTTCACAAAACCGCTGCCCTGCTGAAAGAACGTATCTTCCAGACAGCCGTCAAGTTTTCGTCGCGGCCGCGATACGGATATCATCATTCCTGCCGCGCCTACAGGGTTCGCCCTTACATTGTACATATCATCGCCCGCATAACTTTCATTTATTCGACTTTGTCAATCGCCTATTTCTAGGGTTGAATATCTAAAATCCGTACATTTAAGAGTTATCGGACCCGGCGCGTGACCCCTTGCTGTAGCAAGGTACGGGAAGTATTTTTTCTTGTGTAACTACTAACAATGTTACCAACGAGTTTACCTACGAAATAAAGAAACACTTCAAACTGTATCTCTATGGTTTTAAAAATGACGTTCGCTAATTAAAAACATGATTACCAAACTCCTCAAAAGTACAAAAACTGACTTTTTCGTGTTGCAGTAGCTAAGAAAATATCAACCGCAATCGTAAAATCTAAATCATATAAACCTGCATTGGCCTTTACCACGTTATTTTCCACAAAAAATAAATAGCAGGTTCATAGCTAGAAGTCCCGTTGAAAAACGGGTTTCTACGAAAACATTATACACGAGTTTAGTCCGTCGCGCCTAGAGGCGATGATGTGTTTGACAGAAGTGTTATATTTGACTTACCGCCTTCCCCGTTTCCGTACCTCGAACGTAAAAAAAAAGAAAGCGTCCATTAACTCTTAAGACAAATAAAACTACTAACTTATTCCTTGAAAATCATAAGAGTGTCATAAATAATTACATTAAAATATGTGTATTAACGATTCGACACAGTAACTAGTGGTACTGCAGCCTCCTCCTTCACAAGAACAGTGGACGGGATCTGTATGAGAGAGAGAGAGAGAGAGAGAGAGAGATAGGAGAGAATGAGAAGGAAATGAAAGATGACCATGGCGTTCCTTGCCAGGTAACGTCTTGATTCCGCCCCCCCTCTCCCCCATCATCTTACACTCTCTTCCTCTGGAGCTCAGGTAAAAGACCTTCCATGAGAAGAAAAAAATCCCTCTGGTGCAGTGCGTCGACAGTAGCTGCTACCACGGCCTCTGAAGTTCAAGTCTGGCCATCAGCAAACAAAGATGAAACCCTTATAGTTGTATTTACTTAAGGATGTAACACTCCGAGAGCACATTGTTCTATCTTTGCTTATGTCAATATTTTACAACCAACTTCACCGGAAAAACGTCCAAGAAAAACAACTGCCACTTCTTTTTTAATAAAGCATACGTACGTTTGTTTGTTTTTACTTATTTCTTCATTTGGATATTAGAACAACGTTTAACAAGTAACGAGTGTGATAAAACAAAACTCGGACGATGTTGTTTGCCGTCAGAAAACTTAGGTACTCATAGATGTGATAATGTGTTTTAGAACTAAACACACAACGTATTTAGAGGAGTCCTCGACTGGCGCATGAACGGCGCTGCAGCGTGTCACTCGTATTCTTTTTTACGTGAAACTGCTTAACTTAATCATGTTATGTTTATCTACGGAAAGACCACACACTTATGCTTCTATGTGATCACAAATTCAGCACGCTTGTTAGAAACATGATTTTCTGGCCTCTCAAAATGGGTAAAAACGGGTATTTTTTTAGACTGCTGTAACTCCGAATACATTGCGTATAGAGGCGTATTGCTTCTCGTAAAGCGCGGGACACTGGCTCTTGTCGCTACGCTGTTCCCACGCGTCAAAGGTGGAAATTCGACACCGATGAAGACTCATCTTAAAAAGAAAAATACTACAAGATTATTACTACGTCACCTCGTTAATAATTAACAACATTAACGTAAATGTGATTAATTAATAATTACGAGAAAAGAAAGTACATTAGTTGCTTAGAATCCAACCGAACGTCGTGGAGCAATGGTATAGCATGTCAGACAAGCATTCAGGAGAATTCATGGCTGTAATTTGCTGGTAGAACCTGAACACAGATGATTGTTTAAAAAAATCACTGACCATGAAGCAAAACTGCAGACGTGCACATAAAGCATTTAAACTACACATAAACGTTTTCGCGAAAATCAGGGATCCCTAAGTATAAATCCCTATTTCATCTGACCTCTGCCACAATCAGAAACCTTACACATTTATCGCACCCCCAACACAATACCAACACAACTAAAAAATCAACATTTTTTAGTAATGCATGTAGTAAAAGAGATTATAGTTTTCTCTGCATAATGCAGTACTAACATAACCAAGAAAAACCTTCTAAAAATTAAATAAAAAATTTTCCTTTTAGCATCTTTGCCAAGTAACACTAATGATTAGTTCCAAGACTAACACTTCTGTTATTAATGCAGCATGAGGGTGAAGAGCAGAAGTTAGTTTTCGGTGCAATATCAACATATTTTCTGTTATGTTCCATCCAAAAATCAGAAAGTGTGTATGTGTGATAGTGGCATTTATCTCAAAATGACATATTTTGAGTTATGTTGGTATTGCATTAGATGTGATATATATTCCCATAAGAAATGGGTGTGAACTCGATCAAATGCGTGCTTCTAACGCAGGAACATAATATCAGGACGGTAGGGATTTTTTTGGAAAAGAGAATTGGGGTGTTCGTACTGGACTCACATTCGGTAACAGATTCTTTCCCTGTTTCTGGTCCACCTGGGCTATTGATACCGTTTCTAAAAGAACTCGTTGACAAAACGTTACGGTGGTGACTTGGGTGGACATATTTTGCGTGTTCAAGGCCAAGAAATGCGGAAGCGATAAGGATGATGTAGCATCCGTATCACGCCTCATCCTGGCCTCTAGGCGCAAGTCGATGATCTAATATTCTTGCCGATACTTTCAGTTGTTAACCCTACAATTTCATCACGTAATATTAAGGCGCACGCCTGCCTGGATTGTAAACAGTATTGCAGTGTGCTAGCAGAACTCTTTTTTTTTTCTTAGAAACTTCTGAACGTCTTTCTTTTTTCAATATATTATAACTAAACAATTAGTCACTGTATTTTTATGAAACAACGATAGAAAAGTGTATTGGACTTTGCTTAAAATATTCTACCAATGAAAAGGTGGGGTCACCACTGAAAGTGTCAGTCAGGCGAGTGTTCTACGACACCACTGCACGTCGTTTCAGAGTCTTGTGGTAGAGACGATTCCACACCTGATGAGTCGGTCAACATCGCCCTTGGCGCCGTGCCTCACTACTCACACTAACACGACTATAACTTTTTTAAGATCCTGCGCCAAGAATTTCATACTTACAAAGGACTGCGAAAACTTCAAATTTCGGCAGCGAGATAACAACCTTTTTAAGATTATTGGAGGACCAGGAATGAGTATAAACAAGTGCAACGGTCTTCGAATATTATTCCTAAAGAAACATTTCTCATACGCATTGACAAGTTTTTGGATGAACCACTTTCCGCCCAAAGTTGTGCCGTTGATCGGCGGCTTGAGCAGATGTTCACCCACTACCTATGGGTATAGATGGGGGAAAATGTCCGGGCTCAGCAACCTGTAAACAAGTATAATAATATCTGTTTAATGAAGCAATCAACAGCTGTTCATTGGCTGCTCGTTGATACAGCGATACCACGTGAGTTAGCCTGCATTTAGTTGCTTATTAAAATATTGGCTTGGCGTCCTCTAGGTGGCGTCAAATAAGCCTAAGTCCAATTAAGAAAGTGAGTCGAACTTAATTCTGATTGAATTCTTGCCTGCATCAAAAAACAAAAACTAATTTTTCAGGTCCCTACCTATTTGCGGCGTCGCTTCCTCCAGAGTGCAGCATTGTATACGACAAAACGGAGGGCAAAGACGGCGTCAACAAAGCTACTTGGCCATTTGTTATGCTTGTATTACTGGATTTAAGATTTTAGTTTTTGTGCTAACCGGGTGAAATAAAAGTGTGTTTCAGCCACCTATGGAAATGCATGAAAGTATTGATTGTATACAGAATTTTCGCTGTCTGTTTATCAAAGGTTTGGCAGTTAAAAATATTGATTGATGCGGTATTGTGTTTTTGGATGCAAATGTCATCTTCGGGAATCATGTGTTCTATTTGTCTGCCTTTTTCCCCCTGACGTTATAAATAGTATATGTAGCTAATTACCTAATCTAATATATAAATATACGTTGACAGTCACCTCAAGAGTATTGATTAAACACGTGAAACAGCCCAAATGAGGGACGTCTACAAAATTAAGAAATTTTAACTAATATCTTCATTCCAACTACAGTAAACTAATAGCAGTTTTAAACTATCGACAATAGATAGCGATACAATGATAAAATATTTAAAACGCATATAATGAAATCACAACGAATTTTTGTGTTTGATACTAGACGTCTTTCGTACGTTTATCAAATATTACTTTACATTTATATTTCTTACAAATTCCTTACAAATATTCAAATTAAATTTTAAGAAATTTATTTAAAATCTCTGCACTGCAAACTGAATAACAGAATATGTTATTATTCAAGTGTGTATATCTGTTGCGTTGGATATTTTCTGTTCGAATGTGACAGTCTGCATAACAATGCGCACATGCAACTTAGTAATAACGAATGTTCGTACCGAAGAATTATTTGTTTTAATTTTACGCATGTAAATTTGCTTAAATTTTTATTTATTTATCTTTTGTCCTATTTCAAACACGTATACTAATCCTTCAAGTTGAAGTTACCCAACACGAAGCAACTGCGATGGTCACATAGAAAATAATTCTTTGAAAACTTATCCTAAACTAACACGGCAACCAGGAAGTTCAGTCTATTTTAAATACCTGAAAAATTCAGAACATTTCAAATTTCTTGTTTTCTGTGCAATAAAACTCTAAAATACAGCTGAACTTTTGCATTGCTGTAAACGGCAAAAGCATTTGTTGATGCCGTCTTTACTAGTTCATAATCTCGCCACCAGATGTCAGTCACTTTGCGCGATAGCGCGAATAGGCCGTTGACCGTAAAATGAGCACACTTGAGCCCTTGTAGTTTTTTCCCCTTTTAGATAATTTCGATGGCGCAGTTCAAAAGGGAAACAACTCAAAATTCCCAGTTTTGAGTAAAAAGCATATATAAATATTTCCGTTTCGCCTAAATATCTGTTAATTAACATATTTGGTTGGTGTTAATTTGAAACAAAAGTACAGAGGCAACTATTTAAGGTGTTAAAAATGTTTGTAGTCTGCCTTGGCTGAAATTATCTCATTTTAAAATAAAAGAAAAACAATTTCTAGTTCTTTACTGTTAATCAGATTAAAGTGCCACGCTATTCAAACAAGTGCGTTCACGTCTTCTTTTTATTTTCAACTGGGTAGAGTACACTTCTGTCCGTGTGTTGGTGAGTCAAACTCAAAAATGCCATTTTTAAAGTTGTTTTCCTTTTGAATTGGGCCACCGATTAATTCTTACCGCCTCTTGTTAACATAAATAGCACTGTATGAAATAAATTCAGCGAATCGATTTTATCGCACTCTAAAATGTAACATTTCAAGACCACGATAAATTACATAAAAAGACGGGCTTCAAAACTGTTTACCGTGAGCAGCCAAAACCTGCTTGCCTATTCTACGCTTTCGGAACACTTACGTACTTTGACGATATGCCTGACAACTAGGCAACACTCATGACGCTTCGACATATAGCGTGTAGCGCAACTAGAGGTACATTTAATGCGTAAGCGGAAGGTACTTACGCTCAGGGTTGCCAGACCGAGCGGAATTATAAAACCTAGTACAAAGTTGGAATAAAAATACGGAATTCTTCATACAGTATTATGGTGTAACAATTAGAGATGATGGTTTATCGCGGGAAAAACTTGACTGTTTGCTGGGTTTAAACGTACGTTCAGCTTACCAGAAGATTACTTGCTTTAGCTTGTACGTGGAGTTGTTGCCTTATTTATAGAGCCAGTGATTTTTGGTGAAAAAAATTCTGCAACAATTTGATTTAATGAATCATTTGCACATCTGTTTCTCTGCTTCATGGTCAGTGATTGGAAGTTTTTAACTTTCAGCGTCTCGGGGTCCTACCCGCAAATCTCGGACGTGTGGTGTCGCGGTAACATTGTTCTGGTTGGTGCAGTCAAATTAGCCACGCCTCTGCCCTATTATATTCTGCTAACAACTACGGACCAGAGTTGCAGGTGTGCACGTAAGGCGTTGAAACAAGTTGTTGCAAAATTATTTTCACCAAAAATCACTGGCTCTACTTATTTGACTGAGCCAATAAGAATCCCGCTATTGTAATACTTGATACCTATTACCGGCCTGCAGACAGCTACGTTGTGCATATTACAATAGCTAGGGACCGGTAGTTTTCGCGAAAATATTTTTGCCCCACTTTGTTTCAGTGTCTTACGTGCACACCTGCAGCTCAACTTCATGGCTATTGACAGAGTGTTTTTGTGCAGAATCGTTATTCACTTGACTGTGCCAGTCAGTACACGGATAACTGCCACACATCACGTCTGTGATTTGCGGCATAACCTCCACACGCTGGGTGTTACGCCATCCAATCACTGCGACCACAAAGCAGAGACGCATGTGCTCACGTAAGGCACTGACTGAAAGAAAGTGCTGAAAAAATATTTTCGCGAAAATTACCGGGCCCTAACAATAGCGTTATTCGTTGTCTTAGTTAATAATAATAATAATAATAATAATAATAATAATAATAATAAATCGTCTTTATTAGGCGCAGTTAAGGCAATTTTGCCTTCTCTTGCACTGAACCTTATAAATCACACACATTTTACAATTGACACTGTTAAAAAAAAATAATAATAACACAGGCGAAAAAAGTGAATTTTGTAGGTGCCTAGTTAAAACATGGTCAATAGAAAAGAAAAAAATAATAAATGAATAAATCTTATGAATTTCTAGTACTAGTCTACAAGTAGAACACTATAAGTAAAACACAACATACATTATTTATCAATATACACATAAATATTACAAGGTTAACAGTATTTAACATATTTAGTCGGTGTTAGCAGTTTATCATGATAAATGTACCTATATAAAAACTTAGTAATTGCATGTACTTAGCCCTGAAAATCTTAATCACTGTAATTAATCATAGCCAACTAGGCACGACTCAAGTTCGAGCACCGCAGTTTAATTTTACATCAATAACACAGACAGTGATAATTATAGTTGAAGCGTTAAATGACACAGAAAAACAGCTCTACGTAAACGAAAGCCCGTAATATTTTCATAAGCTGAACGTGCGTTGAAATCCAGCTAACAGTCAAGTTTTCCCGCGATAAACCATTATCTCTAGCTATAGTCTATCCCACGAATGAATGCGCTTATCTGACAGTTATGTTGGCAATGTTTTCTGAGGTTCGCTGTGAATCATCGTTTAGTTCGTTCTCTGCGTCTTTTCCTGCTCACTCGCTCATTTAGTAAGTTAAAAAATTGGTTCATAAAAATAAAACATTCGATTCAATTTTTTTAAACGCCAATAACCAGCTGTCAATAAGGTGCACTAGTTCGTGGTATAGACTATACCGCCTATTCTGAGAGACTCAAGTGCAATCCAGTATATCACGTCAGCACCGAAGTGGACGCCTGGACGAACAAGACCGGAAGTCGTGCAAGGCGCTGGCACGTCTCAAGTCTCAGTTCGCATTCAAGCCGTGACGGTCCCATTTCACGCTCGACGGTTACAATGTGGCGTGACACGCTGCCAAGTATCAAGTTGATAAGGGAGAGGGGGCGGAGAGGACGGAAATGTGGCAACGCAGCGCCAGCTGGTGGACCGTCGCGGGTATCTTCATCTCTCTCTTCATCCTTCACCCATCCTTTTCTCTTCCCCCCTCATCTTCGTAATCGCAGAAAGGTACGAGCGGGGGAAGGGATGAAAAGTGAAGGAGAAGAGAGGGGCAGGAGGGGCGGTAGTCCAGCGCGGTCCATCTCGCCACCATAAACACAGCAGCTCTCTGCTCCCGTGGTGCAGATCATAGAATAAAAATGTTTGCATTTAAACTATATTGCTGTCATAAAAATACAACTTACCACTGTGTAAATTTTATGAAAAGCGTGAAAGAACTTTGTACTTTAAATTTTTTATGCTGTGATTATGACAGCACAAACTTATTTTTGTGTTTGGCGTATTCTTGTGGTTGTTCCCTTGAAGATGTTTGGAATGTACTCCATTACGTTTCAGAAAGGTTAATGATGTCTTCAGATAAAATTAAATTTAAAGTAATGTCACAGCCGATGAACTTGGCAAGAAAATACAACTAATTCGTAAATTAAAATAATTAACTGCGTATGTCATAAAATTGCTGTCTACGAACACGAAAAAGTTAAATATTCATTGACTTAAAAGAAAATTTAATTTGGCGAAATTTAACCAAAATAATAGAAACTTAATTTTAAAAATTCAACCAATTTCTAACATTTTTAAGTGACTGTTTTGCAATAACTGCTTCCTTTTGAGTATTTAAAAAATTATACTCGCAAAAACAGCATAAATAGAGGAACACGTGGCCTACCGCGCGTTCAAAATGCGTTTCAGTGCGCTCATAAGTTTTTTTTTTTTTTTTTGCGAATCTATTCCAAATGTGCCCATTGCGGCGACGTAAGAAAATAAAATACACTTCAAAAGATGACGGACAAGTACAGTTCCAAAACATCTCGTCAGCTAGAGAAAAATCATTTCGGTACTCCTCAGATTGGCTACAACCATCTTTTCAAACCTGTTACATCTGGAAAACTACTCACGGGATTCGTGTGAAACTACTCTTGAAACATGCGGTAGACTTTGCCTAAAACTTTCCACCAATTAAAAATACGGGGTCACAACTTAGAAACGTCAGTCAGGCAAGTTATGTACGATACCATTGTACGCCGTTTCAGTGTCTTGCGTTAGAGGTGATACCGCACCAGGTGAGTCGGTCAACATCGCCCTTAGCGCCGTGTCCCACTTATACAAACACATGGCCAGTAGGCTTTATCAGCTGCTCGTGAATGTCTGTCAATGTATGTTTGTACAGTATTGTGATTTTAGGGACTTAATTCGAACTGATATCGACTACTCGACACATTGATACGCGACGATTGGTCTGACATTTATTTCTTTATATTTTGCCTCAGAACTCTCCCAGTGTCAGATTAATTCACTGGTCAGTTGCGAACGTGAACAGACCGTACATATGTTTGAATTCTAGCCTATTCCAAGACAGTACACGAGTATACATAGGGACCAGAAAATTTCGCGAGTTCACATACGTGAGATATTCTCTTGATTGGTTCACTATTTGCTTTACCTGTCATTAGCAGGGACTGGAAAATTTCGCGAATTCAATTACCTGTAAGCTAGAATCCATTGTACTATACATATTCAAGCCCCGACTATTTGTCAACTAGCTGCTACTCGGTGGAACAACATACAATGAATAGGGACCCTTGTTTTTCGCGAAAAGAATTTTGCCTCACTTTGTTTCGGTGACTTACGTGCGCATCTGCAGTTCTGCTTCGTGGTCAGTGATAGGATATTTTGACTCTCACGAGACTTGGGATTCTACCGGCAAATTACAGCCGTGAGGTGTTGCAGAGACTTTATTGTAATTGGCTCAGACAAATGAGATACGGCTCTTCACATAGACACGCTGCCAATTATCATGAAGCAGAGTTGTAGATGTGTACGTAAGGCACTGAAACAAAGTGGGGCAAAATTCTTTTCGCGGAAAACCAGGGTCCCTAACAATGAACGAATAGACGGGGCTTGAGTATGCATAGTACAATGGATTCTAGCCTACAGGCCATTTAATTCGCGAAATTTCTCAGTCCCTAGTCATTAGTAGGGGCACGATTATTTCGCGTATTGATTCTATATGTCAGGTTGAACGTCAACTACATATACTTCACAGGCATTACTGTGATCCGACAACAGTAGTTTTCATATACATTTGACGACTGCAAACCAGTAAATCGTGAATTAACGTGGTGCCCTCGTGTACACTAAGAAGCCAATGCATATTCGACTGTGACCCGTGCGTGAATAGGACTGAGAAGTCTAAGCTGGTACCAGATGAATACGCGAAATAATCGTGCCTTTAGTCATTAGGTATTCAGGAACGATAGCAACCCTGCATGAAAATGCTCACTGACTCCCGCGCTGTCTTGCCAGACGTGCAACTCGCTACTCACTGGGAGCAGCCAATGAACACACAGCTGATGACAGAGAGTATATAAGACTGCGAAATCCATCCAGCAGGCCGTTGAACCCATGAAATTTCCGGGTCTCTTAGGAATCTGTCTTACCAAACTATGTAGCCTAGTTTCCGAACAGTATATTCCCTAGTGACAGTGATTCACAGGACGGTATTATTTCAGTACGTGTACTGTTTTACCTTACCCTTCCAACCTCTCGTTCGCTGAAATCTGTCATGTCGTAGGATTATCTGCAGTTTACGTCTACCTGAAGAGAGCCAAGAAGTGTGAAACATGCTAAGAGTACAGATGTCTTATCCTTGAGCGAACTTCACAGTATGGGGTAAGAAATTGGGCATTAAACTTTCAACCAATCTATCACGCATAGTCGTGTGCATCGCGAGGAGCGAAACTCTCTTTAAATGTAGTCATGCAGATTCCAGCAGTCAATCCTACAACTAGTTCACATATTTCAGAGGAGAAATAAGGTACAACAATACACATACTGAGTATAATTCCTTTGTGTACAGAAATCACGAAATGCTGCAGCCACAACAGACTGACTATATACAAATCCTGTTTTTTTTTATGTCGAATGTCCCATATCGTGTGTTGACCGAGCGAGGTGGTGCAACGATAACACGTTGGACCCGGGTTCGATACCGGGCTCCGGCCATCCAGATTTCTGTTCACCTTGGTTTTCCACAACCGCTTCAGGCGGATGCTGGGATAGTTCCGTAACAAATGACATGGCTGACTCCTCTCCCAGCTCCTGTCATTGTACCAAGTTGCGTGTCGCCGTCTCTAATAACCTCGCTGTCGACGAGACGTTAAGCCCACTTAACTTACCTACATCTAGAGACAGGAAATTTTGCGAATAGATTTTTGCACCACTTTGTTTCAGTGCCTTACGTGCGCCCACGCATCTCTGCTACGTGGTCAGTGATTGGATGCCGTATGTGTCGCAGTTATCCGTGTACTGATTGGCACAGTCAAATAAATAACGACTCTGCACAAAAACACTCTGCAAATAGCCATGATGTTGAGCTGCAGGTTCGCATATACGGCACTGAAACAAAGTGGGGCAAAAATATTTTCGCCAAATTTCCTGTTACTACCTATATCGCGTGTTAGGACTTATACTGATGCATAGGCGTTGACGTGGTTTGGGAGAGGGGGTTTTAGAGATCACATAAAAAGAGAAGAAAGACGCGTAGCTCAACGACCTCTGGGAGATACCCAACAGTCGTCAGTGTATTAGAAGGCGTTCATATGTTTCCCTGCTGGAACTATTGTTAGGAGGCAATTTTACTCTATGCCGGGCTGCCAACGATTCGCCCCTTCTTTTGTTGCCTCTGTATTGTTATCTCGGGCCTCCCGGGGAGCTTCAGAACTGACGTACAACAAAAATATTACAGTACAAGACAGTAAAAAAAATAATTTCGAAATCAAGCCCGTCATAGTTTGGTACACTTCAGTTCGGATATTTTTGTAGACGCTTGCTTTTCACTCTTGACAACATAGCGATTGCGATATTCTCGACTTAAAGCATGATTTCAAAGAACTACAGCTCTTGAAGACAGCAGTTTCCAACATACCTATAAACGAAATACTTTTGGCCTCTATGGTGCTTTATAAACGGAAACTTAAATAAAGCACCAGTGTAGCTGTAATTGTATACAACATACTATAAATAGAGCCCACGATATTTCGCGAAAATAATTCTGCAACAGTTAGTTTCAATGCTTTATGTGCACATATGAAGCTCAGCTTCATGGTTATTGGTAGAATGTATTATTGCACAGACGTGGTTCATTTGACTGTGACAACAGTAACAAGGTTACTGCGACCACATACATCTGTGATTTGCGGGTAGAACCCTAGACGCTAAGAATTAAAAACAGCCAATCACTGACCATGAAGCAAGGCTGCATATGAAACAAACTGTTGCAGAATTCTTTTCGCAAAAAATCGTGGGCTATAACTATAAATAATATCCGATCTTCCGTACGATGTTTAACTAGTAACGGTAAAATTCTACATTAGAAATGTTATATGTTGAATCTACCTGTACAATTGGCTCACAGTTTAAGAGTGCGTGGTAGATAAATAAACGCTGAAAACATCAATTGATTTCTACGCTTTTTCGAAGCCAATATGGATAAAATACTCAATGACAATCCTAGATAATCGTATTTGCCAACTTTAGGAGTAAATATTTATCCAGAATTACAAATTCGTTACGCGTGATCTCTTCCGCCGCAGTTAAATGCGTCAGAAATTGTGCACCAGAAGTTCGTAACACTGGGAACAGTTTTATTTAAAACATTGGCTAAAACTATTGTCTACGATTGCTATTGTTTAATTTTCGCGAAACCCACAACCATAGATTAATGCTTTTAGCGTAGAGTTATACACCACGCCCTCTTAACAAGTCACGCATAGTTACACAATAAGTCAACATAAACCTTGTCAGAAAACAAGGATCCAATCACATACGTCCGGTCAAGCGTGAAAACGCTTCAGCAGCCGAAGAACAAAAGAGTAAATCACAATTGTACAAAGGGCTGTGATTCTAGCATGTAGGTAAGTGAACCTGTCAACGTTTTGAAATAACAGTACCATATTCTTATAAAGACAAGCTAGAATTTAAAAACCCGTATGTATGTACTCATTTGGCATTGTCGAACGTGTGTTTTTCGGTATAAATGACACGTGTGCTTGACACGGAGGCTTAAAACAAAATCTGAAATGTTAAAAAAAAAAATCGCTGAAAATGTGAAATGCTTAGCGATTTGCAAACTTCACGAGAACGTTCTGATTGGCGATGATGCCACAGGACGACGCTCGGTTGTTAGTGAAGTTTTTCGACTCAAAATGTAAGCCGTTTATGTTGTCCATCATGCCGGTATTTTAATTTAGAAGATTCTCATACGACTGTCATCAAAAGAGCTCATTTTCGAACGAACATCATATACAAGCAAGCTGAACTGGTGGAAATTTCTGAATAAATGACTGAACGGACGAACGAAATAATAAAGGAATACGTTAACTATTAAAAAACTGAGGTGAAAACAGGAAGGTGTTCGCCTTCCCACATCCCGAGATTGGAATATTATATAGAGTATTTATATAGTCATTCTCGTGGAGTTCATATCAGCGTGAAGGTCAGTGTAATGACAAGTAACACCCTATACGGTAGTGTTGGCAACGTATACGAGGGAAGACTACATTGTGTCTTAGTTACGAAAACGAGCAGTGGTCACGAAAGAATGAATATTGCAATTTTGTTCATCGGCTCGAAACAGTTAGAGACTGCTTTTTCCTTTATAAAAATAATTAATTGTTACATCATAAACACAGTTTATTTAGCCTACGTTCAGAAATATGTCAACCTGTACAAAAATATGATGCCAAGATATACTTGTCACATTTAAATTATTAAAATTTTTGTATTCTTTGTCAAATGAATTTTGCCAATAAGCATGTCTTATAATAATTATGACCACACATTTTATATGACCTTGTTAAATTTTATATAAATAATTGTTAGGGACAAGACAATTTCGAGACTTCAAAGAGCTGCATGTTAGAATCTACTATCGTTAGAGACACTGGTAAATCGCAGGAAAAGTTAATTGTTTGCTAGGCTCCAACATGCTGTACACAACTACGATGGTTTTGTACCTATATTGGCTATCGTTTATATGAAGCACTGTGTCCTTCAACAGACCCAATTAGAACTGTACAATTTTAACACAGAACGCGCGTGATTTGCCAGAAAAATGGTCACACGTGTCGTGATTGATATACTACAGTTTATTGGATATTGGAGACTATGTTAAATATTTTCGCGATTTTCCAGTGTCTCTAACTATGGTATGTATACTCAAGCCCGTGCCATCAGTGGAACAGCAGACAATGAACGAATAGTCGGGGCTTGAGTAGGCCTATGCATACGACAATGGATTCTAGCGTGTAAGTCATCGAATTCGCGAAATTTTTGCTTTCCGTAATAAATATTTAATTATCGTACATCACAAAACCCAATTCTGAAAAAGAAAGAAAAACTATTGTCAACAAAAGGTTACTTGGAGGTAACGTAATCGCGAACTGTGTCTACAAGTGTAACACAATATTATAAGTTAAAATACATTTTTCGTAGACAAGGCACATCAATTTCAAAGAAAATAGCACCAATATAGATTTCTCATATATCCTCCTGTATGGCCTGACACTTGATGGCTGTTTGCGTGAACAGTTTCTAGAGAAAACCGATGTTTCGCGCGTCGCCAACATTTTTCTCCGAGTTGTCACCAGAACAGTTAAAATCTAGTCCTTGTATTCGAGACAGACTATGTCAGTGACGTTATCTAACAACGAACAGTTAAACTTTTCCAAAGTTTAACTCAGCCATATTTATATTAACAGATGTCAGAGTTCACTGCCTGTCCCAGGTCGAATTAAGATGTTTCTGACTTCGAAATCCATGAAGATTTGAAGACAAGAATGATTGAAACAGTTCACGTTTTCGTAGTCGGGATGCCTAAGAAAGAAGCGAAGTGTTAGGTTAGCAAGACTAGTATAGCCCCTCCCAAACAACTTATCCAACGCCCTTCCAAAACCAACCAAAAAAGTCACCCTCCTCCCTGCGCAGCTGTCATGCTCCTTACATGATTTATGGCCAGAACTACGCCCTTTCCTTGTCCCTTCAGTAACCAAGGCCCATCTGAGCCACGTCCTTGGCCGTGTCTTCATTACACCATTGGGACAAACCCAAGTGTTGCCGTCTTTCCATATTGTAGTGTCTCCTCATCATCTAGCCTTAGCCCAAATAGCTTTGCTTCGCAGACGATCGTTCAAGCCAAGCAACGCAGACACAGATAAGACTGAGAAGAGAACATCGATCTAGTTGTCCGGTCGGTGTCCATAATTTTTAGCAAAACAACCTGTCAAATTCTATGATTAATTAATTTAATTTTTTGTTAGTCCTGTCTGATTGCAGTCGTCCTTTATGTTTTTGTGTTTGTGTGTGTGTAGAAGATAAATAAACGCAAAGACACCAACTGAACTCTGTGCGTTTATTAAAAGTCAACGTGGGAAAACTACACTGAAAGAAGAATTTAGTAGGAAGTCTTCCCTGCAAAATTATTTTGTAGCAACCACAAAATAATTTTGTGTTGGCCACAATATTTTAGTGGTACCAACAAATTGTTTTTGTGGTGACCACAAAATCAATTTTGCAGACTGTTAAAGCGCAAGTCACTGAGTTGGAGTGCAGTATTCTCGCCGAATGCTTGCCTCTATATTACATTCAGTGGTAGTCCTATAATTTTATGACGTAACATTTTAAAGATAAGGGTGTGTTGTACACAGCTTTAACATTTTAAATATTCTGCACGAAGCGTTTCACGCCTAAAATGGACAGTAAAACAATTAAGATAACTGGATAACGCGAAATAGTTATACATACGTGTAACGATCTTAGAATACTTTTCCTAAGCCGACACATATTCATGGGCGTTCCAGTGGGAAAACTTATAACTTTATCCTACATAAAAGAGAATTCTGACTGACACATCAAACTACAACCCAAACCACTGGACCTAGAATCGTGAAAATTTTTGTGTGGTTTCCCTCAGGTCGTAGGCGAGCACTAAGAAAGGATTTTTCAAAAATCGACCTCTAAGGGGGTGAAAAGGTGTGAGATGTATTTCCGAAGAAATCTCGATAAAGCTCGAACCAGATGGCCTATCATCTTTACTTTTACTTTAATAGAACACACATAAAAATGCATATTATCATACTTAAGGATTTTCCGAAATTCAAAATTTACGGTGGTGAAAAGACCTTAATGTATTTCCGATTAACGATCGATATCTATCGAATCCTTCGGGATAGAGAGTTGGTATTCACTTCAAAACGTTTCTTACGTAAATACCCGAAAATTAGTTTTACGATTTTTTTGAAATTCGACCCCCAAGCAGTAAAAACGGACAAAATATGATTTTTATGAATAGTCTATATCACTGAAACACAATTGATTATCGAAAAAAATGTACTTCAATTGGTTTTGTATACGAATTACTAACATATGACTCAAAGAAGTTTCGAAATTTTATAATTAAGGGGGTGAAAATACATTAAATGTGTTTTCGATTGTTACTCTATATCTATCGAAGCAATCGAGACATCAGTACTCTTTGCTTTAGATTTATCCTCATGTAAATATCTAATTACCATTAAAATATATTTTCCGATTTCGGCCCCAAAGATGTAAAAAAAAAGGGCATTGATTTCATATAGGTACGTGATTTTTGTTTAAGACTGATGCTTACTCAAATACCTGAAAGTTATTTCACGAATTTTCGAGATTTGCCATCTAATGAGGTGAAAAGGGGTGAAAAGTAACGAAATGTGTTTTCAACTAATCGTCAATACATCTTGAGCCCAGCGGGCTTTTGTCGTATTTGTCACGTCCACCAATAAAGTATTCTAAAACGTGATTCAAGGGGTTTTCGAAATTTACTCTCTTAGGATGTGAAAATATCTTGAATGTGTTTTAGATAAATCCTCGATATCTATCGAACCCGTCGAGATATACAGTTAATTTTTTAATCAGGATGATGATTACAGAAACTATCGCAAAACGATTTAAGATTTTTTGAAATTCGAACTCTCAGTACCGTGTAGGGGTGACGTGTGTTTTTTAAATGAATGATTGATTTTGATTCGACTGAATGGGCTAACGATGTGACTTGCACTTCAATTGGATATCTTTACAACTATATAAGATGTGAATCTAAAATATTTCAAAATTCGACACCCAAAAGGATGAAAAAGCACAAAATTTGTTTTCAATCAACCCACGATATCTATCTAACCAGTAGCTATGCTGAGGCGTTTTTCGCGTCAGTGCTGCTTACGTAAGTGTGTGTGTATATATATATATATATATATATATATATATATATATATATAAGTTTTTATTTTATAAGATAACGTGATTATTAAGAATAAAACTAAGTTGGTAAACACATTCAAGGCAGACTATCCGAAAAGCAGGAACGAGCAGCGAGAAATAACTTTAGACTACATTAGTTTCACTCTCCAGTAACCTATCGAGACGTGGTGTTGTACAACCTCTATAAGCCCAGGACACGAATATTTTCTCAATAACATTTTATTTTCATGAATTATTTGGACGTTACGTGACGCAGTTGTTTGTTACTCGGGTCTAAATTCCGGGAGGTTCTGGACTCGAATTCCGTTAAAAGCTGCGTGCAAACGTTCAATTCTGACACACAAAAATTACAAGGCAGATCGAATTAGTGTAATTTACGTGTAGTCGTTTAGAAGGGATTATGCAGTTCGCTTTCGACTTAGTTCTTCGACAACATCAGCTGACATATTATATCATCTCAATAATCTCAAGTTTGGGGCACCGAATACGTTTCCGTGAAACTTTTTTCCCACTGAAACTTTCTAATAACAATAAAGTTAAAGTGAATAAAAATATGTAATTGAGGGCACCGTCACCAATGGTTGTGCACAGGGTAAATCAGACGTTTTTCTTCGATAACCACTTACCTTTAGGTGTCTGTAATCACCCCACAACGTCAAATTAGCAGGGCTATAAATAAGGCCCAGGTGAAGTCGCTGTTAGTGGCAGAGACAAACTTAAGACTGCTCTTCGCGAGGACAGCTATAGCTACTTATTCTGCTGCAGAGTTAACACAACTAGCCGCTTGGACATTCTAACACTTTATGACTGAAGTACCAATCTTGTGCACAAAGAGGTTTTTCAACTAAAGTAAATATTATCAGTTACGAATAATACTTGCAAGCAAAACCACGGGGGCTACTAGTATTTGTATAAACTAGGGTTAGTTTTTTAGACATTACTTGAGAATACATTTTCCTTTTATGGAAAAATTTTAACTTGGCCAGTTTCCCCATAATTGCATTTAAAAGTCAAGATTTGTATATTTTTACTTCATGCAAAACTTGCAAACCAGTAAACATTATGAAAGAAAAATAAATCTCATCAAAACTACATGTCACAGTCTATACAGATTGAAGCATGTAAAAACCAATTATAAAATATTTTTGTATTTCAAAAATTTACTTAAAGTAACGAAAAATTAACAAATTTTTAGGATTTTTGTAACACACTTTTTTTTATAATGGTGTTTTACATACTTCCAGCAGTACCCCGGGACATGTAATTAATGTGAATTATTTAATTTCATAATGTTTACTGGTTTTCAAGTTTTGTATAAAGTAAAAATATGCAAATTTTGACTTTAAATGCCATTATGGGAAAACTGGCTACGCTAAAATGTTTTCGTAAGAGGAAAGTAGTAAATTTCACTGCTGACTGCACGTTCATACGTAACTATAAAAAACTTGCTGTACTAATTACATTGTGAAATAATATGCACGACATAAATGCAAGGTAGGCCACATTTTCATAAGCGTAACATTTTTAATGGAATGGTGTATCACACGTTAAATAAAGTTAGTTAATGAAATTAATACTGTACTTCACACGTCTTATCACACACATACAAGTAGTGCCTATGGATTGTTAAGTAACGTGTGAGTATTTGCCGTACCGAAAATCTCGGCGGGAGAGATGTAATACAGGGACCTAAGTCCAAAATAAAAAGGTAGTTTATATAAATGTGTGTGTGTGTGTGTAGACACACTCACTTGCCAAGTTTATAATTTCTAGTATTATAAATTGCAATACGATCACTTTTATGCAGGCCCGCCAAGAGACCAATGCGAGCTTTCGGACCCCCAGACTTTCCTTCTGCATATCGCCCGTTTACAACAAGAAAATTGTCTAATGAACATTGCTTAGTTTAATGTCTTTTGATAATTTAATTCTGACAAATACCCTAAATACAACTAATATTTATATTTTTTATATAATTATAGGCCTATGTTATGGTTGGGCCACTGAGCATTGAAATCCATCCCTCCTACTTTTCCCACTCTCACGGGTCTGTTTTCGCGTGAGCAAATAGTCTCTGCCATCAACTTCATTCCTTCAAGAGAATAGGTGTTTTTTGTGCAGTTTGCAATTGTAAAGGACGGGCAGCATCACCTGCGTGTGCCGCTTTCACTTTTATAGCAGTGGGACGTGCGGGCACAAAAGAGCCAGGGCTGCTATTCTTCTGCAGGTGCCAAATAGCTTCCACGGGCTTCTGCTCGACTGAAAGCTCACTTTTGTTGCCGTTCACAAAAGATCTTTCCTTCACAGCAGGTTCCTGCTCCTACCTTTGTGTCAGACAGGTATTGTCGGCAAGATGGCGACTATCTTCCAATAATAGTTAACGTAATTCATATCACAGGCTATGTACATTCTCCTGATGACATCGATATTATATATATATGTGTGTGTATGTATATCTAAATGTATATATACAGGCTGTAACAGAAGTGATGGTCAATAATTCACACATGGAAAGTACTGGCCAAAAGAAGCTACAAATGTCCAATAAACATGGTTCCGGAAATCAACCGTTGTCGAGTTCTCGTAACAAGTCAAATTGGGAACCAACTCCAAACGCGTTTGGATTCCTAGGTAATTACGCTGGTATCTCAAGGTATGGGTTCGCCTATCAGGTTGTTGACGCATGCGCAACTACTCCCCTCGCTCCCTACATGCACTGTGCCGTACAGACAATACGTTACGAAAGTAAAGGCACCATGGACGGAGGTTATACTAATGAAGAGTACGCTGACAGGCACTTCATGTATGACAAAGCTAATGGCAGTGCACTTCGGGCTGCACGATTGTATGAAGAAGCTTTTCCTCGCCGCAGGCAGCCCGACAGACGTACATTTGCGAGGTTACATCAGCGCCTTCGAGAAAGTGGGAGTTTCGCACATCGTGTACGAGAAGGTAGACCCAGATCCATAACACCTGATGTTGAGGAAAGGGTGTTAGACATTGTACACGAACGTCCGAGTACTTCAACAAGGAGGATTGAAATCCAGGAGCGTGTGCTGAGTCATATGAGTGTGTGGCGGATTTTACATCGGCAATTACTGTATCCGCATTATCTCCAGCGTGTGAAAGCTCTCAACAATGCAGACTTCCCTCCTAGAGAGAATTTCTGCCAATAGATGCAACAACAGTGTACTTTGAACCCCCTGTTTGTAAGCAGTATTCTGTTCACGGATGAAGCTGGGTTTACCCGTGACGGCATTTTCAACTTCCATAACTGTCACATTTGGGCCGATGTCAGTCCTAATGCGACACACTTGTCACGACATCAGCAACGTTTTGCGTTGAACGTCTGGGCCGGACTGCTCGGAGACCGCATAATTGGACCACACTTCCTACCACAGAGACTAACCGGAGATCGGTACAGGCAGTTTCTGCGTACTGTACTTCCAGATCTGCTTCATGATGATGATGTTCCACTGAACCAACGCCTGAACATGTGGTTTATGCATGACGGTGCTCCAGCACATTTTCAATTACG
>PNEQ01049740.1:0-63727 GCA_003012365.1 Medauroidea extradentata
GGTCAGGTCAATCAGGTAACGTCAGTCAGGTCAGTCAGGTCAGTCAGGTAAGTCAGGTCAGTCAGGTCAGGTCAGTCAGGTCAGTCAGGTCAGGTCAGTTAGGTCAGGTCAGTCAGTCGGTCAGGTCAGTCAGTCAGGTCAGTCAGGTCAGATTAGTCAGGTCAGTCAGTCAGTGAACACTCGTATTAACACCACCCGACAAAAGAACGAAAGGTAGATTTCAATTTTTATAAGTTTTATTTATTTTTATTTTTTTTTATCGAAATATTTCTCAGCTGTATTTTATGAAAATATGTTTAGATGTTTTAAAGTAATGAGTTCATTTCCGAATCGGTGTAAGCGTTTTATATGTATGCAATGGAACAATCTATTTTAATTTATTCGGCATTCGCAATAACTGTAGAACTATTCAAGTTTAAATAGCTACAGAATATACTTAAATGTATATTTTTAAAGATCCTAACACACAAAACGATCACTTGAAACGGAAAACATAACAATTTAATATTATTCTTGATCGTTACATGCATCGAGGGTCGACATATTTTCATGTCGAAAACCAGTTAAAACTTTTATTTTATTTGTTTTTAATGGATTATTGTATATACGGAAAGTTTTTTAATTTTAAGATATTAAAAGTAGATACTGCTTGATCCTAACTTGCCATCGACTTAAATTTTTATTTAATTGTGCAATCGTACAATCACAATTTAGGAAACTCGGGATTTTTCAAACATGACAATTAAGGGCGCGGTATACCGCAATTTTGATCACCATGTTTTTATTTTTCATTTGTACCAGAAATTTTCTTCCTTATATAAGAGACAAAATCTGACAAAATTTTCCTCTTATTACAATTTTTTTTATCTCTCATAGTTTTCGGGGAATTGCTTGTTAAAGTCAAAATTTGCATGTTCCCGTTTTAAGGACTACACTAAAACCAACAGACACACCAAATTGACAAAAAAAAAATTGACAATGGATAAAGACGTCGCAGGCTACAATGTCACGTACATAAAAACAAAGAATACAAACTTATTGCATTTTAATAAATATGATGAAATTTTAACTAAATAATTTAAAAATTCAATATATATTTTTATTTTGAGGTTTAACATAGCTGACACTGTAGCCTACACCATCGTTATTCTCGGTAATTTTTTTTTTTTCAGTTTGGTAAGTGAGTTGGTTTAGTGTCGTCCTTAATACGGAAACATTCAAATTTTGGCTTTAACGAGCCATTACGCAAAAACTACGTGAGATAGAAAAATTTTATAAGAGAAAAATTTCGTCACAGTTTGTTTCTTAAAGAAGAAATAAATAACTGGTACAAATTTAAAAATGAAAATTGCGGTACGCCGGGCCTTTAAGAAAAATAAATGATGTGAAATTTTCCCTAATATTATCCTTGATATCTACCTATCTCTTCTGGATAAAAGTATTGATTTTAACATTGCTAGAATTGTCTAATTCTTTAAATTATTTTTAAAATCGTTTTCCTTCTCGCAGTGAAAGGTATAATTAATATACAAAACAAATAAATAACAGCCAAATAAAACGTAAAAAGAGCTGTATATCGAAGCAAACCGCCAACACTTTTCATATATTTTTACGCCCACCACACTCTCTATGCATGATAATTACGAAAAATATACTAAAATTGACGAAAT
This sequence comes from Medauroidea extradentata, assembly GCA_003012365.1. Lineage (NCBI taxonomy): Eukaryota > Metazoa > Arthropoda > Insecta > Phasmatodea > Phasmatidae > Medauroidea > Medauroidea extradentata. The sequence continues at coordinate 1,671 of PNEQ01049740.1, forward strand.
ACTCAAAGTAAATAATACCCCGTGTAAGTGACGGTCTTCATGCACATTAATTGTTATTTTTTTCATAGCGTAGTGAAACATATTTCTAATTCAACATGTTTTTAAAAAGTAAACGTTAAACAGTTTTATTATTTAGTATGTTTGCAACGTAATTGCGATATATTTGGATTTTATTTCAGGTGCTGCTGCTCATAATAGCCGACTTCCTATGTCCGTGAATTAGCCTACACCAGAGCAACAAAGAAAAACAAAACGGCATTCCGATCACACGGGATGAAATTACGAAATTAGTGCGCAAAATTATGCGCCAGAAGCCGACCTACACCACAATGGATGTTCACTTGCTTAAAGATGCGAATATAAGCATCATACACATCACAACCAGGAAACACGAGTAGGCACGAAGTAGCGGCAATGTAGCTGAGTGGTACAGTTTTCATGATACGACTGCACTATAACTCTTGGGTACGGTCAAATATAAAACAATATGGTAAGTAAACGCGTAATTCCTTATTTTAATTACTGCGAGTAAAAAGTAACTTTTTCACGTCGAGTACAAATATTTTAATTACGAATAAACAGAATGCGATTATAGAATATAATATCGTATGGCGAGTGAAAACTTAACTATTAAAGTACATATTTACGTGATGGTATATTTCATTATTGCATGCTTTAGTATTCTTTACCAACGGCAGTGAAAGAATTTTCAATAGTGTAAAGTATAAAGTGAAACATTGAGGACACACGCCAATTGTTCTACGTGATCTCAGAAAACATAGAGTGAATCAAGGGAAAAAAATGACAAGCTGAATTGGCAGCAATTGACACATACATAACGACACGCAAATAAACCGAGACGAACTGTGTTAAAAAATCGTAGACAATACGAAATTAAAACTAATGTTTTAAAGCGAAAAAAATTAGAACTCGTAACACCGAAATTATGACAGCACAGAGTAAGACGGAAACAATGTTATATAAATCCCTACAGTGATGTCACAAACACAAGACTAGACGAAAACACAATGAAAACACATGAGAACACAGGAGTTATTCTCAAACGATCCTCGACTGCACATCACCACAACAAGATCCTTGGAGGACAAACAAATGCCTCACATCCATCTAGTTCCCCGTCCAATGGTCCGATAACAATTCGAAAGTAATAAACGAAGAAGTGTATTTTCTCTATTTACTAATATTCTGTAGTGCATGTTGACTAATAAGTAGCTGAAAATTATTTACCAGCAGATCTCTGCATTGTAATGCATGTGTAACATGTACAATTGATTCATAATAAACCCCTTAGTAAATGATAATACGAAATTACCACAACCACCATTAAAGTAATCTGACACTTTTTTACTTTAATAACCGGTACTTAATTAACTTGGCAAGGCAAAAGGCGAATTTGTTTCATACGTCGGGGTCCGACTGAAGTCATTCCGAGCCCACGTTTATCATTGTAGCTCATTTCGTGAGAAGAGGAAAAGTTCCTTACACTGTAAAAACATTTTGTACTTTTACAAAGTGAATCCTTGGAAACCCAGATGCTAAAGAAAATCCTTGTAAAACTACAATGGTTGTCCTTGTAATAAAATACAAAGTATATGTTTGTAAAGTTACAAGAACTAGCCTTGTAGATGTACTTTCAATAAGGAAAAATGTTTAATGTTAATTGTACTTCATAAATAACACTGAACCTATTTATCAAATAACTTTGGAATAAAGGACGTATGCATGAAATTATTTTGGAAAAAAAAAATCTTAGGAGGTGCTAAGTTTCGAACCAATCTGCCCTCGCTTAGACCACTATGACTTCTGTGTCTCCAATGCTTTAGTTATTTGTATATAGTCAATGTACAGATCAGTAATAATTATTTATTTTAAAGGACGCAATCAATATGAACATTTTCTTTATTCCAGAAAATTTTTTTTCAGAGGTTGTGATCTTTACATAAGTAATTTCCAGCTAATTTAAGAATTTTTGTAGGATACGCATATTTCTAATTTTTTTGCAAACAAAATCCTTTTAACATTATAAACTAATAATTTTACGAGGGCAATTTTTCAACATTTACAAAAGTTTGTACAACTATGAAGAAGTGCCTTGTCATATTTCACAAAATAATTTACAGTGCAGGAACTGTCGGCATAGGTACAAAGAATTCCTTTGTAGTATTACAAAATATGCCTATGTAACTTCATAAAACAATGTTTTTACAAAGAAAATGCTTGTAAATTTTACAAAAATTTTTAAAGGGTACTGAGAAGTTAACACATGTGTTCTTGTGTAATGTTTCTTCTGTATAATATTGCTACTGACATATCTTTGTAAGATAAGGTGATTTATCGCGGGAAAATATGACAGTTTGTTAGGCTTCAATGTAATGTTTTCAGTTCTGACGCTTTTATTTCGTTATTGGCGAGTCGCTATTTGACTGGGCAAATAATAACTCTGGTGCGCTTCTACTGGACGTCTGTGATTCGTCTGTAGACAACTAGACTGTGCTACATAACCGCCGGCCCATAATACATGACCCTGGACGATAAACTGATTTGCAGAATACGCTGGCAGAAAACATTCTCGCGATAATTCACCATCTCTGCATTGTGAAGCAATGAATTGTGATCTGCATTATTCATAACATGTACTGTCAACCAGGGTTACATAAGAAAATATTTAGTTGTGGTTATTTAGTAAAAATGCAATAATTATAATGGGTCGTTTTAATTTAAAATGTATTAAACTCAACCAGAGTTACTTATTTCTCACTTAAATAACCTAAAAATAAAACATTTTGGGTGGCACAAAGTCACTCCACTTGAAGATTTATCAGCTGATAACCAAGTGAGATACCCGATGATGTCCCGTATTTTCGATAACATTGTACATCAAAGCAGTTACATCTGGTTGTAGCAGTTTTACCTGAATCCATGGAAGAACGTGCACATCCATGGCACGGTGACTGGGGCGTATGCTCCACTTTTCAGTCGCATGCGATTTGGAAGCCAAGTGGTCTTTTTCAGAACAGGGAAATTGTTTTATCTTTCGGCTTTTCGTTATTTTAAGTTAAAATCGTATAAAACACGATTCGGCTTCCAAATCGCTTGCGACTGAAAACTCGAGCATAGGCCCCCGTGGACGTACTAGTTCATGCACGACTTTGACGATAAAGAAACCAATATTTCAGGCCAAAAATGTAACGCGATATGACTCTGATAATTTTCCACCTTAATTTCAATGAAATACATTATACAAATTTGTAGCTGGGGAATTTTATATTTGACGAGGTAAGCATTTATTAAATGACATGGTAACAGTATAATTTTAGTTAAAAAGCTAAAACAAAGCATTCTGTGATATTCTCTAAGCAAGCAAATAATACACTATTTTAACATTATACTTCAGAACAATACAGTTGTCAGTTAAGTTTAAATTTTTGCTTTATTCATAATTTAATTTAAAATAAACATAATAATATACGTTCTGGCAATAATGCGTTTATTTCGCACTTAAGCATACAAATTAACAATATTATATAGATACCGTTACAATAACATTATGACTTTCAGGTTAATAAATTTTTTTTACAGAATTTAAAGTTACTACAAAACGCTGTCAAACGTTAAAATAAAGAATTTAATTTTCTCATGAGTTCGTTATCACTATTGTTGTAAACCACTTAGTAATTTTGTCTGACGTACATGATATATCTTATCATTGTATCATTAAATCAATAGCGATAACGTAAAGTAAGAAAATTAACAATAGTCATGACCTTTGAAAGTGTACAAGTGAAATACCCAGATTAAGATTTGCGTACAAGGAAAAAACTACATTCGATGCCTAACATAACTTTTCGCTATATTTAAAAACATTTTAATTTATTTCGTAATATTTAATCAAGCAATATAAGTTCAGTTCATTTATGAGAGACGACATATAAGCTGCATATATATATATATATATATATATATATATATATATATATATATATATATATATAAACACACACACAGTGATTTGTAATATAATAATCATTTTAGTAACTCGTTGATTTAACATTTTCACGATTTCAAACCACTGGGTAGTTGGAATTCATTAACCAATTTCATAATTATTATGCGCAATGTTACACTAAACGCAACCCATTATAAATTTTTTTTCTTTCCCTTATATCTGAAAGCCACGGAGAGTGACTGAACTCATTGATTTACTTTACATGCTTTCGTTCTGCAACTTACCATCAAACATGAAGCGTTTATTCGATTAAACTGATTTATTTCAACTTTATAACGTTGTGTTTTAAATTGCTAAACCAATGACAAGTGAGAAACCCGACACAGTTTTTAATTCCAGAAATGTGGATATCCAGACAGCTTTGTCTTATGCAATAGTCACATGCTAATAACAATCAGGGTGGATTTCTTGTAACTTGATTTAGTGATAACGGCATCGGAAATGGGTTTCTTTTTTGTTTTATATTGTACTGACTGCTGAAATCAATTGTTGCACGAATTGTTATTTTTATATAAATTTTTTATAATTAAGACTTGTAAATTACTTTTAACATACAATTTTTCGCTAAATGAATACAGACTTATACCTTAACGTTTCTAATAATTGCGTTTATATTAAATTGGATTGCTGTGTCATAATTTCTGCAATTAGTGATATGTAACTGATAACCGAAAGTGTTTTTCAACACACAAGTTGTGTTACAAATGGTACTATTGGCAAATAATTTTTATTATACGTTTATTATTAAGTACTTTGTAAAGAACTTCGCGTAAATAATCCCATCTCAAACGTTTTAAATAAATCAAATACGTAAATTATCAATCACTTAAAACTACATAAAAACAAAAAGACGGCCATGTTTCTTTATCCCCCTCCCCTTTCAAATGCGAGGAATACGAGTCACTTGTTTGGCATTGCTACGTATTGTTTTTATCCGTCAATCTCCTGTTACAACACGTAGTAAGCGTGCATTTCTCGCACGTACAATGCTCCAAAAAGAAGCGTGGTACCAAGTAAGGTACAGAGATGAATTTAAACGAATATTCGTGGGCTGTAGTAATAACGCTGTACGGATCTGTCGATACTGTTCGTCGACCCATACACGAAATTCACACTCGCTAATGGCCGTCATAGAGTATCTGAAAAAAAAAACCGTTAAAAATATAACATACCAACGGATGCACGTTTAAACATAATTAATGGCTGTCTAATCACCGCGAGTCCGTAAGACAGATCGGAAGCTGTCGATTTCTTACAGTGTTTTTTCTTTATGTCAGCATGACACATATTCTTATACCACTGCGAGAATAATTTCGATCCGAAGTAATCGCAGAATAATTATTTTAAAATGGGCTGTGTGCAGTGTTTCCGATTTCTTTACAAACGCATTGTGCAACGTGCAATGAGTATAAAGAAGATGTAACATTTATTTATACAACATAAGCAAATGCACGATTATACCATGAAAAATCGACAATATCAACGTACAATCATCCTTTCTTTACTTAACACAGGCACTGTAGACACACCTCTGGGTATACACCAATGCGGCAGAGCAAAACTGAAGGTTTTAGAGGAATCAAGTTGTGCTACAATAAAATGTCGGATTTGTTAAATGTAGCACGTTAGTGAATTTTCACAAAACGTAACTGATATTAATATTTGTTATATGCCATGATAGAATGCTAGGATGCAGTTAAGTTACTGAAATAATGAATCTCACGAATGATAAGCAACTGGCAAGGTAAAAAAAAAGTTACATTTAAGATAATGTACTAGAAACAAATATTTTAGACCAAAGTACGTTTTCGAAATTAGCTCTTCGAGATCTATGAAAATATTCACCTTATATAATTAGTTCCTTGGCGCGTTAACAAATAATTTGAAGGTACCGAATTGATGCTCGTGGCGTAATATTCGAGTTATTGACTGATAAGATTACATCACTGAAACAACATGTTCAGATGCGACATAATGTTGCATTTAGAAAACAAATTTCAACTTGTGTGTCTGATTTCGTTATCATATTGTCAATTGATTTTGGTTTGGTCGTCCGAAGTAACATAAATGGTTTTAATGATGTTCGATAACTGATAAAAATGAATGATAAGCTGGTATGTATGTGAGGAAATATCCTCACATGTGTAAGTTTTGTAGAATTTTAGTGGTAAAAAACACTAAATATCAAATAACGTTACGGTCAAGAAGTACTTCTGTATCATCAATAATCGTACACGTAAACACACACGCATATATATTTTGAATATATTTCCTATAAACGAAATATGCCTTCCTTACCGCAAAAAAATTGTTGCATTAGTTATATCTATAAAATATATCGCTACCTTACAATGGCGAGCAAACAACTGGAACACTCAATCAACAAAATCTGAACTACACAACAAAATTCAAAGAAAATTTTTTTCCAAGTAGATATTTTATCAGCGGACATTTATTTATAAAGCATTTTGTGGTAGCATCCTTTACTTTAGAGAAAAAAATTAAAACAGTTTTTAGAAAAATAATAGATAGAAACCAAAAATCTAAAAAATTAAATACTGTAATTTATAAAATGGGGAACATTCACATTTCATAGAAATGTCTAGAACTGCTCGAGATGCTCTTTTATACACATATAAATATAACTATTAACTTTTTATCCCGTGAAAATCGGTAGGAATTGAGTTATTTGAAATTAAAAACAGTAATTTAGACTGGCGTTATCACGTGACCGCGAAACGCTTTCTCACTGGTCTGACGTCACACCTTAGTATCCGCATCCGCACTCCGGCTGCGCTCATGGCAGATAGAGGCTATAAACGATTTGTTTATTGAACTTGCGGGAAGAAATGGGCTTTTTTTTAAAGCACAAAATGATAATCTGCCCCGAGTTGATTCTGATATGATACAAGACTATTTTAATTCCAGTTACGTCATTGGAGCGGAAACGAAATGAATTAAATTACAAAGGCGAGTTACTCATAGTTTATCGGTACATTACCGACCAGTAACATAAAACGTACATGTGAGTAGTAATACATAGTACGACATTTCTCAAAATTCTGTACTAGTATGATAAACAATTGCCTCTCAATATAATTAAGTACCAGTACTGAAAACCATAACCTTTCGTGGTTTGCGTTACGGCAGCGCCATTCATGACTGTAGGAATGTTATGTGGAAAACTGAATAGTTTACGCGAAAATACGTACTGCAGACGTTGTTTGCCTGTAGTGACATACTGTATGTCATATGTGAATCATAAATATTCTGGTTCTTTCAATTATTGTCGGCCTACCTTGAAGTTAAGATACCGTCGCAGGCCCACTCACCCACTGCTGGTGGTGCGGGCGCAACAACCGGTAGGACTAAGCCACGCGAGTACCGTTCCTGCGGTGCGGTGACAACTCGGCTCATTTAGTACCATATACAGGATGTCTCGAAAATACCTTTCGATATTTACACAGGTTAAAGTATGCAACAAAATAAGACGAAAACACGTTGTGTACTATTCACCTAAACTCAATGTTAAGGGCGTTATGATAAGTTAAAGATGAACGTTTTAAACCGTATTTCCCCAAAATATGGGAAACTACGCCTCATACAAAAACAATATTGTCATAATTGCTTAATGTTATTGGGATCTTCAAACCAACAGTATATGGTGCTAGATATAGGTGGCGCGGGATAAAGTGAGCACTCGAAGTAGCCCTGCTAAAGTTCTATTTTTTCAGCCAACTCGTAAATTTCCGCGCGTAACGGCTAACAACGGGCATGTTTAACCTCTCTAGACACCTCACTTGATGTTCGTGTGTGTATAATACATTGTGTAGTCACTGTGAATCGATACAGTTTATTTTAAAATATGATGAATAATATTATAAAATACAACTATGTCAATTTCGGTTTAGTTTATTTCTGTATTGTTGTATTTAAAAAGGAAAATACATGGAACTATATTGTGTAATTGCGCTGCCGACTATGCGAGCAGTAAGACAACTATAGTTAATGTTAAATTATACGCAGTCGCAGCTACTGATATTTTTCAAAGATTAAGTTTTTAGTGCTCACTTTATCCCGAATGACCTATACCTTCCACCCTTTGGAAAATAGCAGAGGTTGCTACCCTCTAAGTAAATACAACTGATTTTACCATCAGGTTTTCTCTGTATTTGAAGGTAGTTTGTTGAGTAATGTTACCTGTGTAACAAAAAAGGTACTTCTGTTGCAACTGGCTTTTTTATATATAGAATATCTGCTTGCGTAAAACACAAATTAATTCAAATGAAAATTTTGCTCAATAAACAAACATTTTATAACATGAGCAAGTAGGCTACTATATATTTGCGTGACTGTCCCAATGTTGGAGTGTTGTGACCATGTTTCATTAAAATATTATATATATATATATATATATATATATATATATATATATATATATATATATATATTAGTTGTATAATGTAACGGCCTATTTTAATTGTTGTTACAAATGTTATAATTAGGGTTGTATTTGAAATTGTTTTGCTTATACTTCAATAGCCTATGTCTATAGTACTGATAAAATATTTCCCATTACCTTGTCTAATATTATGAGACCATCTCCAACCTGTCACCAGAAAAGAAATGGAATCAAAGAATGGAAAAGTAAAAACGTAAGTATAGAATGAAGCACATACCAGTACGTACAAAATAGAAGAAAAACCGACCTAGGCCTACCATATTTTGATTTTGCATTACAACAATGTTTTCAGTTGTTTTTGAAATACTGATTGGTGTGTTCCTTTTCATTTGTGGAGTTCTTTAAAAGGTCTGTTCATAGTGTGACTTCTGCATTCAATTTCAAACTGTCATTTTCCATGTCAAATGTACAGTATAAAAATTGCAGTTATTTGGCAAACATTAATTCGTGCAGCCTTCAGTGTTATAAAGGAGGAGGCCTATTTAAATGAAATTAATTGTGATTCTATGCAAATATAAAGGTAAAATTAATCTAACCAAATTATTGTTAATATTTTCGTCATCTTTTTACACGTTATTTTTTCATTTACGCTTTATTTTTAATGTTGAAAAAACAGCATATTGTGCGCCAATATACACGTGCTTTTTTTTTTTTTTTTTTTTCAAATTTATTTGCAATAGTTCTTTGGTCAATGTGTGAACTTTGATAAAAATAAACTACAATAGACCCACGTAATGTAAATACCTACAAATGATTTAAAAATATTTAATCAAGTCATTCCCGTCCGATGTAGACTGACGTAACTCGCATTTAAGGTTAGTCCAAACGACCTCATGATGAAAGGTTTTTTAAAAATAGTGAATTGCATATCACGATTTCAGTTTTTTTTTTTGTGAAAATAATTATCGCAGACTTAAAATATGTTACATTTATTTACTTCAAAATTATCTTCACAGATAAACAACTGATTTCGGTGAAACATCTTCATACCATAGGCGAATGGTGTTGAACCATTTCTTTCGTTTACATGTATCTTGCTGGACGGTGATGAATATTTTGTCCGGTGTTGCAGTCGAAGTGCTTGTGCACTGAGGTATTATGCCCCATTTAACGTTTTCATGATTATGTACTTTATTATTTTCCGTTACCATGACGTTAAACCCTAACCACTGGGAGTAAACTACCGCCACGACCCATGTAAACACAGGCGGCGGGCGAGCGCGTACTAAGGTGTGACGTCACGAGCGGCTCAGGCGGCCAGCCGTGTTTTGGCGCGCATTCAAACTGCGATATTTTCATTTGGCCATAACTTTCACATTTTTCAACTTAGAGCTGCGATACTTTGTACGTATGATATTTGTACCGAACTGGCTATGAAACCATCGTCAGAAAAAAATGCGAATGTTGCCCTTTTTTAGTACAATAATATCTAGGCCTATATAATAAACGAATTTCAAAAATGTTTGGATTTTCATTTGAAAATAATTTTAACATCCGCAAACAACTCGCGCAGAGATTTTCGGATAGTAAAATAATTTTACAATGAAAACGCAAGTAGTTTTGAAATTCGGCTATTATAGAGGCCCAGATGTTAACATATAAAAATTATAGGCTATAAAAGAAACAGTTTCCCATTTTTGTACATTTTGTGGAAAATTTTGTAGAAAATAAGACTGAGTAAAATACAAAAAATGGGGATTTATTTCCATCGGCCCGTTTTGTAAAATATATGAACAAAAGACGTGAAATATTGCAAGAAAAATGCCAGGTTTAGAGCTAGTGGCATTTAGGTTCTATTATTTATAGCCCTAATTAATAAACTCACCATTAATTTCAAAATGAAGAACCTTATATTAAATTGCAAAGACACGTTTATTCAATTAATAATAAGAATCTAAGACATTAGGACAAACTTCAAGGTGCGATTCCCTAATAAAATAGGTAGATATTGTACCGCTACATATTATCTTATGCAAGTATTTTCGTAATACTATAAGTCACAAAATGAAAACTACCAAAGTTTTTATAATGAATCACCCCTCCCTTCCCTCGAAATTTAACATCGAGTTTTAAAAACCATACAATACGCACACACACACTCACACACAAACTAATGTCACACACACACACCAACACCCTTCTCAGTCATAAGAATATACACAAAATGTTTGTAAGACCATTAAATAACCTAATTCCTAATATAAAAACAGATCATTATAAGATATCAACAATCTTATTTACTTTTGAGTGCATACTTTCTTATACACGGATTCAAACTAAAATAAAGACGCACACGACAACTTGTACTGAAGATTCTACGTAACATCTCATCCATAGCAAGATTGTTAGTAACGGAACCAGAAACTGTGTAACAAAATGTGAGATAAGTTCAAATAACGATCTACCACTAATCGGGACTTAAACCCTGATCCACTATTATCATAAACGTAAACTGTTGCGCAATCTACAGCACCTTGGAGATATGAATCATTTCACTAATATTGGCTACAATCTGTTAACGTTTTAGATATTATGGTTTTAAGAAATAATAAGGTTATAAAATAATTTATGTGTTTACACCAACACGTACTATAAACATCTTAGATTCGCAGTGCTTATATTTAAACATCTCTTGAAACAGTCTTCAGAATGATGAGTGTTTCACCGCGTAACAAATACGACTTTATTTGGTCCCACTTTGCTACGTGTCGCTTAAGTTTTGAATATCTTTAGGCATGTTGGTACTTAAATTTATAGTCAAGTTTGGTAGCTAGTCAGAGTAAAAAAAAATTAAAAATTAAAAAAAAAAAACACGAGACAGAAAAGAAACTACTAAACCATTTTTTGTGATTTGATATTGTTTGTGGTAATTTTTTTTATAAATTAAATAACAACGTAAGGTTGCTTGATTAAAAAAAATGTGAGTATGAGAAATTACAAGTATTGGCCACCTCACACTAATTAATTTACATCCCACTCTCATTATTAATGCGCAGAATTAAAATTCACTGATATTTTGTAAACATTTAAATAAGTATTACGTTTGAAAATCCGTTAGTTCTTTTTACAGGAAAGTGTCCATGCGTAAAAATGATGGCAATTTTTCTTTAGCAGCTGATTGTTTAAACATTTTTTTTTTTAGAATTATTTGGCAGTCTTCCTTTTTCCTTCTTTTAGAAATGGTAAATTTTTTTGTTGAAGATGTTTGGCGTCTAATTTTGATTGATTTAACTAAGTAATACCAAAAATTTCAAAAATTTCTTAGTATTGGTGAAACAGTTCAGTGTTCCATCAGATTACTGTGCTGTTAAGTGGAACTGAAAGTAAAATATGTAATCAATACATTTGACTTCATACGTTATTAAGAGACGCGAACACTTAAATAAGGTAAGTAGAGTGTGCTTCTCAAAAAAAAAAAATTCATTGTGTTCTATTTTAAAAGAGACATTGTTTGATTTATAGACATAAGTTATGAAAATATTATGTGGTATGGGAAATGTTTTGTTTAAATAGTTTCCACATAAGGACATGTAAAAATTAAAAATGAATTTTGTTCGTAGACGTACAAGTTAAATGACAAACACAAACAGACTTACCAAAAATATAACAACAATTATGAAACAATTTAAAATGTTGTGCTATCACAACGAAATAGTGCTTTAAGTAAAAAAAAAAAAACTCCAGTTTTTTTTGAAAACCCAGAAACCTTTAAATGTAAAAAAAAAAAACCTTATGATGTCTTAATTACGTTTGTTTAAGGGAGCCACCTACCTGAGCGTTAGAGAATTATGATTGACGGAGCTATAAGGGCGACATTGAAACGCATCAAATGCCGCATCGCTACGATGAACCAAGCAATGAAATAGTGTGACAGGTTCCGGCAATTCAATTTTACTACGGCACATTAATGGCGCGGTCTACCACAATTTTTATCACCATTTTTTAATTTTGTAATTGTAACAGATTTTTTTTCTTATTTTAGACACAAAATGTGACTAAATTCGACTCTTATTAATTTTTTTAAATCTCATAGTTTATGTCGTAATGGCTTGTTAAAGTCATATTTTGCATGTTTCCGTTTTAACGACTACACTTAAACCAACTGATATACTAAACTCAAAAAATCACAGTGGATAAAGATATTGCAGGCTGCAATGATATGCTCATTAAATTATAGAATAAAAATTATTTGAATTTAAAAAAATTGCTGAAACTGAAAATAAAAATTTTCAAAATTTAATAATTCAAAAAAAGAAAATAATTTTTATTCTTTAATTTTATGAGCATGTCACTGTAGCCCACAAAGTCTTTATCCACTGTGATTTTTTTTAGTTTGATATATCAGTTGGTTTTAGTGTGGTCGTTAAAAGGGTAATATGCAAAATGCGACTTTATCAAGCCATTACGCGAAAACTATGAGATACAAAATTTTAATAAGAGCCAAATTTAGTCACAATTCGTGTCTAAAATAAAAAAAATATCTGGTATAAATAAAAAATAAAATAATGATGATGAAAATTGCGGTAAACCGTGCCCTTAAGCGGCTACTGTTATTTAATTGGTGAAAAGTCGGTTACAAAGTTCAGCGCATGATTCTGCCTGCGTTTCACCTACATCCGGTAAATCTATATATATAAAAATGAAAGCTGACTGATTGACTGACTGACTGACTGACTGACTGACTGACTGACTGACATATCAAACTGCAGCCCAAACCGCTGAACCTAGAATCGTGAAATTTTTTGTGGGGGTTCCCTTCAGGTCGTAGGCGAGCACTAAGAAGGGATTTTTCGAAATTTGACCTCTAAAGGGGAGAAAAGGGGTGAAATGTGTTTCCGAAGAAACGTCGATATAGCTCGAACCCGACGGCCTATCATCGTGATTTTTACTTTAATAGGAAACTGTTAAAAATGAATATTGGCCAATTTAAGGATTTTTCGAAATTTAACATTTAAGGGGGTGAAAAGACCTTAAATGTGTTTCCAATCAACTATCGATATCTATCGAACCCTTCGGGACAGAGAGTTGATATTCACTTCAAAATATTGCTTACGTAAATACCCAAAAATTAGTTTTAGGTTTTTTTGAAATTCGACTTCCAGGCAGTAAAAGGGGCAAAATGTATTTTTTGTGAATCGTCTATATCTTTGTAACACAATTGGCTACCGTCGTGATTTTAACTTTAGTTGGTTACTTTTACAAATGTCTATGGCAGGACTCAAAGATGTTTCGAAATTATTTATTTAAAGGGGTGAAAATACGTGAAATAAGTTTTCGATTATCCTTCCATATCTATCGAATCAATCGAGATATCGAAGTGCTCTTTGCTTTAAATTTGTGCTTTTATAAATATCCCAAGTACCATTTAAAATATATTTTCTGAATTCGGCCCTAAACTAGTTAAAAAAGGGGTAATATGAGTTTTCGACTCACATTCGATACATATCGATACAATAGTTTTTTATATAGAGACGTGATTTTTGTTTAGGATTGATGCTTACTCAAATACCTAAAAAGCAATTTCAGGAATTTTCAAAATTCGCCACCTAAGGACGTGAAAAGGGGTGAAAAGTGGTGAAAAGCGTTTTCAATTAATCGTCGATATATCTTGAACCCAGCGGGCTAATGTTGTGTTTTTTACGTCCTCGAGATACCAATAAAGTATTCTAAAACGTGATTGAAGGGTTTTTCGAAATTTACTCTCTTAAGTGGTGAAAAGACCTTGAACGTGTTTTAGATAAATCCTCGATATCCATCGAACCCGTCGAGATATACAATTAATTTCTGCTTCAGGAATATGATTACAGAAATTATCGCAAAAAAGTTTTCAGATTTTTCGAAATTCGTTTTCTCAGTTCTGTGCAGGGATGATATGTGTTTTTTATAGTGAATGATCGAATTTGATTCTACTGAATGGGCTAGCGATGTGATTTCCACTTCAGTTGGAAACTTATACAAATGTCTAAGATGTAAATTTAAAATATTTCGAAATTGGACACTCCAAAGGGTGAAAAAACACAAAATTTGTTTTCCATCAACCCACGATATATATCTAACCAGTAGCGATTTTGAGGCGTTGTTCACGTCAGAGTCATGCTTACGTAAATATTTAAAAAAATATGTATGTAATTTTTTCTTTATAAGAAACGTGATTATTAATAATAAAACTAAGTTTGTCAATAATCAAGGCAGACGATCCGAAAAGCAGGAACGAGCAGCGAGAAACAACCTATACAGGAGTTTCACTACAGTAACCTATCGAGACGTGGTGTTTTACAACCTCTATAAGCCCAGGACACAGGTATTTTATTTTTTTTTAATAAATTTTATTTTCATGAATTATTTCGACTTTACGTGACGCAGTTGTTTGTTACTCAGGTCTAAATTCCGGGAGGTTGTGGGCTCGAATTCCGTTAAAAGCTGCGTGCAAACGTTCAATTCTGACACACAAAAACTACAAGGCAGATCGAATTAATGCAATTTACATGTAGTCTTTAAAAGGGGTAAAATTGCAGTTCGCTTTCCACTTATAGGTTCCTCTACAATACCAGCTGACATATCGTCGGTATACGGCCAAAAGTGATTAAGTCATAAATGCTATTTCGTTTAAAAACAGTATTAAATTGTAGATATTAAAAAAAATTTGGTATGTTACTATACTGTGACACAACAGTACGAAACGACGAATAGACTTTAAACTTGGGCAATTGTTCGTGAACAACATATACATATTCCTAGCATTTTTATAATTTTATCTCACTTTGACTTTGTCACTTTTGGCAGTAAACCGACGATTATCATCTCACTAATCTCAGGTTTGGGGCACCAAATACGATTACGCGAAACCTTTACCCTCTGAAACTTTGTAATGTCAGTAAAGTTAAAGTGAATATTTTGAAAATATATAATTGAGGGAACCGTCACCAATGGTTGTGCACAGGGTAAACAGATGTTTCTCATTCGATTAACCTCTTACCTTAAGTGTCTGTAACTACCCCACAACGTCAAATTGGCAGGGCTATAAATAAGGCCCAGGCGAAGTCGCTGTTAGTGGCAGGGACAAACTTAAGACTGCTTTTCGCGTGGACAGCTATAGCTACTTATCCTTCTGCAGAATTAGTTCAAATAGCCGCTTGGACATTCTAACACTTGATGACTGAAGTACCAATCTTGTGTACAAAGAGGTTTTTCAATTAAAGTAAATATTATCAGTTACGAATAATACTCGCGAGCAAAGCCGCGGGGGACTGCTAGTATATTATAAAATAAGACCATGTAAAGGCCGGTTTTTGCTATGTTCGAGGGCTTCGAAAGAAACGATTTCAATTTACATATCCGCCCCGCGTTGAACAAAGTGTTTGTTCCTTTCGCACACCGGCACAATGGGCGAGAGAATTTGGTCAGCGCTGTACATAGAGGTCTTTGGCGCTGGTGAGGGGTGACATGAGGTGAGTATAGAGCAGTGCCGGAATGAAAAGGAGAGGGAAACGGGAGATTCCCGAGTAAACCCGCTGACCAACGGCATCGTCCGGCATGATTCCTACATGCGAAAATCCTGGGACCGACCCCGCCGGGTATCGAACCCGGATCGCCTTGGCGGGAAGCGACCGGCATGATGGTTATGCAGTGAATATTTGCATACAAAAAGTATTTAGTTTTTCTTTGACAGTCTTTCAATTTTGTAATGGAGTACGTCCAAGAAACTGAATCTCGTCATTACCAAAACATGTTATATAGTCCCAAAAACTATAACAGTATCAAAATTTTCTGAAATGAACATTGACTCACTAAATTGTGAACTGGAAAGACTACATCTCAGAATATTTTGTGCAAGTATTTGATAGTTCTTACAATTAAAAATATAATTAAAAATAAATAAATAGCTATGTAGACATATTTATCCATATTTATGTAACACAAAATAAATATGATAGAACTTTATTTTTAAAGTGAATGCAGCTTATGTTTCAAATATACGTAAACGTCTGTACTCATCTAACAGCATTATTTATGTAACAATTTTCGGTAGGAATCAGTGAAGTAGTGTCAAAGATGATTTTTGGTAAAGTCTTAATTAATTATTGAGTAACTTTTATCTAAATAAAAAGAGAGGAGGCGGTTTTTATTACATTCAGCCTGCAAAATTGGTTTAAATAGTTTAAAAATTTTACTTTAAAATCTTACATTGCATTATATGTTAGTGTAAACACTTAAAACGTTTAAGTCACATGTGAAAAATGGTTGGTTTTATTATTTCTCAGGCTATAAGTCACGGATCAGTTATATCCGAATAATGAATCAGTATTTTACAAAGTGTGCGGCCTGCTATAACACAAAATTTAAATGCGATGCTTGGATAGAGATATGTAAAATCGGTTGTATACTTCCCAATATATAGACATTTGTATTTTGTTGTACTATATTTAGAACCACTCGATTTTCTTTAAAAAGCTTAAATCATAGGTATTTAGATAGTAAAATTACAAAATCTGAAACTTGGTTTGAAGTGGAATATGGCACAATGCTTTCAATATTTTACGCATTGTTTTCTTACAAAAAGAGGATCTATATTAGAATTTATAGGATTAAGAGTTTGGGCATTGCATAAACGTTTATTATTAAAGTTGTGCTCTTTTATGAAATAAAAGTGAGTGAGTGTTTTTGGTCAGCGCTTAACATCGTGGAGTTCAGCGCTGGTGGGGGGTGACATGAGGTTAGGATGAAGCTGCCCCGGATTGTATGATGTGGGAGATCCCCGAGAAAACCCACCGATCAGTGGAATCGTCCAGCAGGATTCCCACATGCAAAAATCCATGAACCGACCCCGCCGGAAATCGAACCTGGATCGCCTTGGTGGGAGATGAATGTTCTGACCATTTGGCCACTGCGGCCCCCATGAAAAAAAAAGAGATAAAACGGGCTTCGTTAAGGCAGTTTGTTGTGAATGACATGATACGTGCCCGTAAGACAAGTATTGTGCGGTAGTTAACGCGGACAAGGCAGTTAGAACAGTAGTCGCGAAGTACTAACAGGGCATCAGCGATTCTCTACATCCGCGCTGAATATTGTAACATTGCGCAATATAGTGCAAAGTTGAACTTTCCTCTGACGTCTTATGACGAACAGCAAGTCGAACCTTGCTCGCTTCTTTACGCAAACTGTCGTATCTGTGACACGTCGTGCTATTTACGGAGAAAAATGACAAACATGTTCGTACCAAACATAATAAATAACGTTGAATCAACAAGTTTCCTAAGGTCAACACAGAACACTCAAATATTTGGAAACACAAGGTAAATAAAGTACTTATACAAAAAAATCTGGACGTTTATCACAGCTACGTAACTGACTATTATACGTAACTTAACTCCACACATTTACAAGACCTTGAGACAGCTATCACATTATGGTTTCAATTGTAAAGTAACGCTACCTTTCGTAACGCTTCCAGAAAAAGTACGTGTTGGGTATTCAGCTACAGTATTACATTTTTACTTAGTAATGTTTTGAAACAACGTAAGAAATGTATAATTAACATTTGGTTTGAAACGATTAAAATAGGAAACACAATGTAAATCGTAAAAGATAATTAATAATATGCGAAACACAGTAGTAAATAGTGTGCGTATTGTATAATTATATGCACTGTTTTCACGAAAATAATGCAATCTACACAGGCTAGCTTCAAGAACAAAATCTCAGGGTAGTAAGGGTTTACGTTCCTCTTCTGGTAGACATGGCGAGTAGCAAGAATACACTTACCTTTTGGATAGCAGTAGTCTGTTTCCTGTGCAAATATGAAGGAACTATAGCACACATTGCAACCATAAATGAACGTTTCACATAGCAGTGAAGCAGTGTAAAATGCAAAGTTTATATCCTTCTGTATTATGCAATACACATAATGCATCAATGAAATCACAATCTTCTTCCAAATAATTTATTTCCAACACACTAGTAACACTCAATTTTTAACTGTTGCAAAAAAATTAAATAATTCCAATGGTAGGGCGAGTTTAATATGTGTTGGCGCAACAAAATAAAAATTATGAAATTATAAACAAAATGAACGATAGTAAATTAAATTCGTGGCTAGTAAAATTTTTATCTACTCATTAAGAAGGCTTCCTATTTAAAATAAACATTTAAAATGTAAACAAAACTTTATGCATATCCCTATGACTTTAACAACATAAATATTGTAAACAGAACATGCTACAGTAACTTGAACATAATAGCAACAGTTATATGATGAAGGCAATTTAAATACTTCACACAACATAACACATCCAAATATTGGTAGAGGAAATGCTAGTGTAGCTGCACAGCCGCAGCCGTAGCAACATGTAGCCACTGCCTAGCACCATGTGCATCTACCCGGCTACCCCGGGGCGTGGAGGCAAGCAGCAAGCCTCGGGCAGGTACCGCCGGCAACCGGCGGGCAGAGGATTATTGTCAGCCACCAAACACGCACAGATTGTCGTCGCGGACGTGTGTGTTATTCTGCTTGTATGCACATCACACAATTAACCGCCCTGGTTAAGTATTTGTTTTCTATTAATTGCCCGACTTGCCAGTCAGTCATTTTTATGATATTCCTCTCCAGGAGGATCTCAGCGACCAAAGTTAGCTTTAAACAAAATCACACATAATATTTAATCACATTCAATAATTGAGGTTTGAAGTTAAAAATATCTGCAGCAATGCTGAGTAATTAAATAACGATTGCATCATTAATGTATAAACAAATTTCTGAATTTCTACAAGTCACTTATTTTTACACACCTAACGTTTTGTCACAACTAATGACCATTAATTTTAAAGTTAGTAAGTGTGTGATTGTATGTATGTTGTTTAACCAACGTTCATTTCAATGATCTTTAAATCATATTTGAGGAGAAAGTAGCAATTGTTCGCAAAAAATTTAATACATTTTTTACGTCATTCTTAAAACATTACCGCAAAACTATTGACATTGTAATAAGTGCAATTTATTTTTCATGGTCTGTGGCTGCAGATAATTTATTACTCTATGGTCATAAATATATTCGTGATTTTTAAATGTCTATGTATTTTAGAATTAAGGTAATTGCTATCAGGAAGCTGACTCAAATAACCGTCAAGGAATGAGTGAGAGTGTACGGACAGGGTATTTCCATTTACTATCATCGGATGAAGAGCTCCAGCATGAACTCTGTCCTAAGGGTTCAGAAAGTTGGTGCAAATATCAGCGTGCGAAGAGTAAAGGTGAATGTTATAAACATGCTGATCATTTTCACTTTCCTCGTGTCGTGGTTGAAGAAATGAAGCCCATATTTAGAGACCTAAGTGAGCCCGAGTTGCTCAAGAAATGTATACATGGACACAAAATCCAAATTATATTCATACAAGAAATTTATGTTCCGAATTGCATTGTTCTTTCAACAATAGTTCCTGAGAAAAATGGGCATTAACAGAGAAAAACCTACGCTTCGAGAAAAATACATTTAAAAAAACTCTCTATAACATAGCTCATCAAACATTCTAATTTATTCCAGTTTCATATGATGGCTCATCCAGGTCTTCTTGCTGCGCATACAGATCCTCGAACTCCCTTTTTGCTGCATTCCTCTTCTGTCTGTCTTTAATTTCAATATTTTTCACCACACGCTTTGCTTCGTCTATTCGGTACTTGTCCAGTCTCTTCATTGCTTTCACACAGTTTATACCAGGAGGGATACACATAACACGTCTCCAAATTCCCATCGTTGAAGGATGCCACAATTTCCACTCTCCAAAATGCAAGGTACGGGTACCAACAAATGTAGTTTTGGGAAGTCTGCTTCAGATAATACTGTTTACACTTTCATTTGGATTTTGTGTCCTTCTATGTAAATATTTCTTGAGCAACTCGGGATAACTTAGGGCTCTAAATATGGGCTTCATTTTTTTAACCACAACACGAAGGTGAACATGATCAGCATGTTTATAACATTCACTTTTACTTTTCGCACGCTGATATTTGTACCAACTTTCTGAACCCTTAGAACTGAGTCCATGTTGGGGGTCTTCATCCGATGATAGTACATAGAAATACCCTGTCCATACACTCTCTCCCATTCATTGAAGGTTATTTGAGTTTCTTCTTATTGCCAAACAAAAATATTTTTTTAAAGTCCACTATGGCTGAATCAGTAACTCGGCCGCCAAAAACTTTGCCATCTTCTAGTTTCTTTCCTTGCAATTTGGTTTTCAAATTTTCTGTCAAATACCCATCCCCTTTTATACATGCCCTAAGCATTCTAATTTTGATATTGTATTATCACTGTAAGGGGCAGCGTGAAGAACAACTTTGTGTCCCTTGCAATCACCATTACCTAAATAGTTTGCATATTGTATGTTGTACTGAGATATGGATCGATTGAAAATGTTTACAACACCAGAAATCTATATGCCACCACTAGTGCCTTTGTAGTTTGCACTGCATGCTTCTTCATGCTGACATTTTAGTTTATCTTTACATGTAAGGTGCTTCGGTAAAATGTCTACATCTATAAATTTACCAGTATCAACACTCGTACTTGTTACAACACCATACAGTAAAACATGCCCTCTACGATGCCACGACCCATGGAGGGCAACAGTCAAATCCCGATCATTATTATTTTGTGCCACTGCTGCTTCTATAGCTGATTTCATCGAGTCCTTGCATACATCCTCAACAACATAACCTAAAATGCTTACATAATGTTGAAACTTTGATTGAGGTTTAGGTAAGTTCAGAGCACCTCAGAGCTTCTCGCCAGCTCTTTCTCCTTTCCCAATACTATGTAACCCATGAACCAGTCTCAAATTAATTTCACTATATCTTGCTTATATATTTTTTGTAGAATAATGGTGTTTCTTACTATTAGAAAACTTCAGTTTCTCCTCACACACATTACAATGCAAAACCATTTCACAGGCAAAGCCAACACCTCTCTTGAACAAAGGGAAACATTGCCACTGCAACTTTTACAAACAAAAAACTTCTGAATAGCTTCTTGTAATACAGGTAAACTTATTATTTCATTTGACTCACAATTATTTTCAAATGTGTTGTAAGCATCTACATTGAGGTTTCTTCTCGGATGAACACCGAAGAACTTCATTGTTGTAACTAACCTCAGCTGGTTCATTTATAACCTCAAAACCATGTGGCTCACACACTACTATAGGCTTTGGTTTGCCTTCATTTGACCTATTTTTGAAGAGTTTCTTACTTCTAGTCATTTGAACCCTGCTTGTATACAAATACCTTGAACAGTTCAAGCACTTAGCCTACTTGTAAACACCAGTGTGTATTTAGCAGCTATGAGCAAACAGCACTCTCAACATTGTTTTCCAATACCAACATAGAAAGAAGAAAATATATCCCTCTAACAATAAAAGTCCCAATGTTATAGCAGTTTACAAGAAAAAGTTATTGAACATAGAATGTTTTTTTTTATAGTTTGGTGATTTTTTTCTGAAAATTACAACTTTATAAATATTTTTCATACCTCAATTGTATTAGTATTAACCCTATGTGTGATATATCAATTTAAAACTGACGTTTTGAACAACAAAAACTACTTTTTAATAATTTCTTATATAAGCTAATTTCAATATTTTTACTTCAAAACACCAGTGTGTATTTAGCAGCTGTAAACAAACGACAGCCTAAACATTTTTTTATAATACCAACATCGAAAGAAGAAAAAATATCTCTCTCTAACAATAAAAGTCCCAATGTTATAGCATTTTACAAGAAAAAAATAATTGAACGTTGAAATTTCTTATTTTTTTAAAATATTTTTTTGTATTTTTCTTAAAATCACAACTTTTAAGTATTTTTTAAAACTAAATAGTATAAGTATGTGTAATATATAATTTTAAAGTTAACATTTTGAAGATTAATAATCCGCAAAAACATAAAAAGATGATTTTTTCAAACAATTTCTGCAATCGCAGTCCCCTTAACGTATCTATATGTATTGCTATGTTTGGTGGCTTTTACTCTCAACAAATATTCAGTAAAAGTTCATATTTTCGAAATTAAACACGACAAAATCCATTCTAAAAAACTCATCGTTTCAAACTTGCCACCATTTATTCTCTTTCATAGAGTACTAACCTGGCTATAGAGCAAACATCTAAACAATTGCTGCCATACTACATAAAGTCAGCTACTTGACCGCAATCACCTTAAATTTAAAATACATATATATTAAAATATCACAGTAATATTTACCTCCGTAGAATAATAAAATGTCTGCAGCTACAGGAGATGAAAAAAATGTTGCACTAATTATATCGCGTTGCTCATTGTATGCAAACACACACACACACACCTACACCTACACACACACACACACACACACACATATATATATATATATATATATATATATATTAATTTCCCAAATATATTCAGTAAATGTTCTAAAGGAAATGCACATCTGATCGCGTTCTACCTGTATGTGCGCTCGCGTGTTGTGAATGTACCAGTGTGTGTTTCTTATCGTACAAAATTTTAACTGTCAATCTTAACCTTTAAAACTTACTTGGCACCTACAAACATAGTCTTTTAGCCATATATCATTTATTTATATTTTTCAACACTTTATTGTGAATTTTTTCAAAATGCAACAATTTAAATTTTTTGTCAACTTATTGTATGTCGAAAACCTATAACATATTTATCTTAAAATTAATATTGTAGAAAAACATAAGAAATGTAATAAAACTAATATATATAAATTGTTTTTGGTTAATCATTCTGGAAGATGATACACCAATTAATGACTATTTTGTACCATATTTCCAGAACTTCTAAATCGCAATCGAATTGTATGCTTTAACATTTCACTATCTATAATTAAAAGTATTTTAGTCTGATTGTTCTTTAGGTTGAAAAGGCATATATAGTCTTAAAAGTGAATAAATAACACATACATTGTAAAGTCCGTCATTTAGGTTAGAACTGTAGTAGAAAACTAGTTAAAATTGCATTGCAAAGAATTGTTTGATTTATGTGACTCAATTGAAAAATTTGCTTTAAAGTCATTCATACATAATTAAGTTTTGCGTACTGGTGTGACGCGCAGTATTACCAGAGAAGTGTTGAGTTGTGTCATTGCAAACTGGCCCTCAACACAGCAGGGGAAGGAGAGTTGGAAAAACAGGAGGAGAAAGCTAGTAAGCAGATATGAGCCGACGAGGGGGACACAGCTCAGAGACTGAAAACTGGGTCACCGAGAAGTGGGGCTATGCCAACAGCCCATGATGTTCGACTTAATATTAACTTTGTAATTATTCATTAGAAATTGATCAAACTTCGTAAATAAGTTCAAATGCATATTATTTTACATTTGTGTTAATTTGGAAACTATACAAAGTATTTATATGGAGTAATGTTCGGGTTTGATATGGTAGTCTCCCACGAGAGAGACGTGATTGGTTGGCGGTTCAAGGGGGGGGCGGTCCTAGGATAGTTCGCCATGTAGGCGCGAAAGCTGAAAGTTAAGGGGGACTCTTGCCGCAACCGTCACGGAGAGTGGACGCATCACATCGGTCGATCCACGGAAATTCGCAGGAAGTCGCGGATTAATTGGGGTCTTGCTGCAACAGCCACGAAGAGATGACGTGTGTGAGTGCCTCGCGAGTCGCACTGCGGACATTCGCGGGAGGCCGCAGATATAATTTAACTCTTGCTGAGGTTTCCACGAAGTGCGGTGGAGCCGCGGAATGGCCGCGCATCTTAGAGAGGATTCGCGGACTTAATTCTGTTGTGACTGCCACGAAGTGTGGTAGAGCCAGGGCCACCACAATCAGTTATATGAGGTAGTGCGCACCTTAATTTAGGGGAAGGGCAGAAACGCGGGAATTTGGAACGATAAGCAATATATTATATTATCTCTGGTTGGGCTGACGAAACAAGTTCGGAGTTTCCGAAGTATCGAAGAACATAACTGCCGGTGTTTTCAGTCAATAAAAGTAGAACCCAGCAACACTTAAAGAAAGGGAGCGTAACAAGGTCTGTCATTTGGAAATTTGACCCACCTAAATAAATTCCTCAAGTTAAATTTTTTTTTTTTTCAATATTAGACAAATTTTGTCTATATTTAATACTTTTCAAAGTATTAACTTAAATTTGGAAATCTGAAGTATTTTTTAAAATATTATCAGGTATAAGAATAAATTATACAAATAAACAAACGCTTAATGCCGTACTCTACAACAAGTAACAAGAAACCCTTTAACTTTACGTATTTTATATACAGGTTTCCCAATTGTTTACTGTGGAACGATTTACTAATGTAGCACAGCACATTAAAATTACACACTAAATTAAAAATTAAAGTGTGACAATTTTTTTGCAAGCAAAGCATGTAAGCCAAGATTTTATGCTTTGGCACGTGCTTATCGAAGTATAAATTTTACATTGATTTACTGATTAATGTATGCATAGAGTTTTGAAAAAAAAATACGAGTAAGAAAAGTTTGTAAGCCCAATTTCAGAAACTATTGCACCAATTAAAATTTTTGTTGTACGACACTACAATGATTAAGTGTGAAGCAACAAAAATTTTGGTTCAAATTGGTGCAATAGTTTCTCAAAAGGGCTTAAAACTTTTCTTACTTGTATTTTTTTTTTCAAAACTGTTGGCATACATCAATAAGTAAATCAATGTAAAAATAGATGTTTGAAAGTTTTATGGTCTTATTCATTCAATTTCGGAAGAAAACATAATGTAACTAAATTTAAGGTTTTATATCACACTTCCGAAATTTTACGACATTTTGAAAATGTAGAATTTCTTTTGTATTTCAAATGAATACTTACAAGCGACTGAAATAAGACTTTTATTGAGTTGCACAGCCGCTGTTTTAGAGACATGCAAATCATAAACAGTTACCCCAGTAAAAACCAAAGGCCTAAAGCGCAAATTTTTACATTAGTTTGGCACACAAAACCTATAAAATGTAATTTAAAAGCTTGCGTTTGTTTACAACTCTTATTTTTAAAACTATAGCTATGTGTGTTATGGTATGAGAAATTTACAATATCTGCCTTGACATTGTTTTTGCAATATAAAATTTGATATTTAGTAGTGATTACAGTCAAGTTTCGGTTAGCAGTTAAAATATGTAATGTATAATTGTATTAAAAATTAAGGCATTTTATTATTACAGCCATTTAACGCCATGTTAATTGGCACCAATAGTGAGGAATCTATGCTTCTTAGTAATATTGGTCCCCTATGGTGTTATTTATTTTCTACACAAAGAAATTGTTCCTAACCTTGCGTATAACACACAAGTTCGTTTACACTACACGTGTTTTTCGTGAAGTCGTCTAAGTTTTAAAAGTAATAGTAAAGAACTCATGCGTGTTTACTAGCGTTTTCTTTAGCTACTAAATATGGAGCATAAAGTGGCCTAAGAACTCGGTCATACTAATTTTTCTACTGAAATATTTGCAGACAACTAACCCCTCATGACTTGTTAGGGATTTTCTCTTTAGTGTTCCGGTTTTTTTTACATGCTGCAGCTCCCTATGCAACGTAGGCACCGAACGATTATGCAGGTGTAACAAGTTGAGGCTCGCACATACCACCACAGACACTGCACTTAGCACTGCAGTTAGCGTTTCAATTACCACCGCAATTAGCTCCTCCTCATGCTCCTCCTCATACTCCTACTGACTCCTGATTTTCGTGTAAATATTTGTGAACCAGATTGTGGAATACCTTATGAGCAGTGAAGTAGCATGGTCGTGTTTCATGGGATGCGACATTGCACGCAGCTGTAATCCATGGACATGTAGCTCTAAGAGGGCTATACACCAGATGTAAATTTTCACATTTTAAGCACTGGTGACTACTTAATACGTACATATTTGATGTTGTCAGCTTGTACAAACGTAACAAAACGTACTTGGCTACTCACATTTATGAATT
The DNA here is from genome assembly GCA_003012365.1 of Medauroidea extradentata. Classification (NCBI taxonomy): domain Eukaryota; kingdom Metazoa; phylum Arthropoda; class Insecta; order Phasmatodea; family Phasmatidae; genus Medauroidea; species Medauroidea extradentata. Next base: position 28,123 of record PNEQ01049740.1, read on the forward strand.
ACCCTAGGGTTGTACAGTGAATCTTTTCCATACTATTAAATGACAGGTTCTACAGTTATCTTCGCATGCTCCACAATTATAATTGCATTCTCTGCGCTTAGCTCTGCATGCTCTGCACTTAGCTCTACACACCCCTCTTCACTCTACTCCTCCTCCTCCTCATGCTGCTCATCGAGTAACTGCATGTACTCCACAATTATCACCACAGTAAGCACCACATGTTCATCATTATACTCCTCCTCACAGTCCTCCTCATGCCCCTCCTCATAATCCTCAAACTCTTCACACTCCTCATGCTCCTTCTCATGCACCTCCTTGTATTTCTTCTCATACTCCTCATTCTCCTCCTCATGCTCCTCAATTAGCTCCACAATTAGCACTACAAGTTGTTGGTAATCCACATTATATCAGCAATGCTTTGTCACAGCTACCACCACCACCTCTGATTTCTTAATCATAATGAATAATTCATTAATAACATTAATATGTTAATACGAATTTTTACGACTTTGATGTTCGAGTATTAGCAATTAGTTATTCCTTTTAAAATATCTCTTTTAACATAGACTGTTTTATGTATAAATAGTTAACTGGAAATATTAACCTCTAAAATTAAATATAATATAATTTTAACTGTGTCTGAAATCGTCACTTACTACTACTACTTGTATAAAACAAGTCAATGGTTTAAATAATTACTCTACGAAACAATATAAATATGTGTTTTTGAAAAATTAAAATAGAAACAAATAATGTTGTGTGTCTTAAATAACAAGTTACTACTAATTATATTTTAAAATATTAAATAATAGACCCTCTTGTGAAATATTTGAGAAGGCAGTTGTGGTGTATAGTTATACAAAGCTTGAGTGACGTAACATTTTTCAGCTAAAACACTCGAAAGCTGCAAAGTGAGGAGTCGTAACACAGATCTGGTTTTCTGTAAGGAGGGAGTGGGGAGTACGAAGAGCGGGAGGAAAGGACAGGGCGGTGGAGGAAGGGGTAGGAGAGGGCGTAGGAGGAAGGAGAAGGAGGGAGTGGTGGAGGAAGAGAGACAACCTGATCAGACCCGCTCTCGCGATACAATACCAATACTCATGTGAGGAAGTACTACCCTGGTGTGACTCTGCTCAAGAGTTCGCAGGCCTGTGCAGACCTGCAGTGTCTGCAGGACACATCCATTGTTTGTGATGCCATTTAGGCCTGCACGAAATAGAGCCTGTGTTGTCACTGGTTTGTTTCTAGGAAATCGGGAAACCTAGTGTGTTTCACCAGTCAGTAGCAACCCTAGATTTTTACTCCCTACCCCCACTACATGCTGATAAAATGTTCTGTAAGACCAGGCTTCCTCAGTCTTTGTTCGTTGCTTGTCGATTGTTCATCGAGTTCGCTGCTTTACTTTTCGTGTTCTTACTTCAAGATTTTATAGTTGGGATTATAGTTCTTCAAGGTGTTTATAGTTTATTCATATTTATACTTATTTCATCAAATCTTTTATAGTTAGGTTTATAGCTCTTCAATATATTTATAGTTATGTTTATAGTCAGGTCTTCATATGTTGATCATCAAGGAGGGCACGGCTATGCAAAGTTTGTAGATAGATATAGTTGAGATATGAAGAGGGTGTGGAGCTACGTGCAGAGCTATGTGCAGAGTATGCGACAAAACATGCTGCTGGTAAGTACGTACATCTTCAATTGGATCCAAAATGCTCAGTTGCTCCTCAGTCTATGAAGAGTACACATCGGATGAGTAGAACGTGTAGTTGGTTGAAAATGGATCTCGCTGTAGTTAGTTATTGACGCCGTTGTTGTAAGAAGACTTTCGCTAAAAACTACAATGCTCGACAGCGTGAAGCTGGAAGTTATCAGAATGCAGAGTGTGTTATGTATCAATGCCAATTGTGTAAATCTTTATTTGGATGGCATAGTAACTTGAAAAAGGCATCTCAAAATATGTAACTGTCTTTCTATATTGCCTAAAAAGCGCCATCTGCTGCAAGTACCGAGAAGTGTGAAGAATCACCTAACAATGCTGATGGTAGCTCTCTGGTAAGGCATCCATGCAACTACTGCAACAAGACATTTTCATACGATCATGATGCAAGAAGACATGAAAATAATAAATGTGAGGGGAGTACCATTCATAGTGTGTACTATCGTGATACGTGCATCCGACAGTACACTCGCATGGATAATTTAAAGAAGCACAGGAAACACTGCAAAAATGATTACGTGTCAGTCGCTGTGGATCAGCAGGTTCAACCCACATCTTCTGAATTCGATATGAAGAAATGGTCTCAAGCTGAATGGAAGAAAACCTCGTCTGCAACACCTACAGCCTCGTTACCAAACCGTACATTGCAACCAAAGTCTGTAATTGTTGAGGTAAATCCTAATGTAAATTGATTTTTTCTGATGCAATCTGCCTTCAAGGGCAGTCTAAAATATTATATTGCAATAAATTTGTCAAGTTCATCAACATATGTTTGTTCATTCCTAGCAAGCATGGAAGAAAATATTATACAACAACTTACAGACGAAGTGGAAAAACATAGTGACATAAAATATAATATGTGGTTGGATTACATTTACACTAATTCAGAACAGTATTACGATATGGGACAGCAAATGTTCCTGTTTATAATGTGCATGAAATCGAGAGCTCTGTTTTGGGAAATGTATACAGAATATATCTGAAGAGGAAGAAGAAATTTAATGGTTTTGAAAGGGTCAGGCAGGGCCCTAGATTCAGTGAATCATCTGAAACTGAGAACAAATGTGTTCAGGCTGCTTAGTAAATAAATACCTTGCTGCTATGAATCAGTAGATAATTATAATGCAAAAAAAAATTTAATCGAATTTGTAAGTCTGTATGTTATTTGCAAAAAAAAATGTGAACAAAGTATGAACATATCACACTTTAAATGTGGTTACCCAAAATATCGAAGTAGAGAACTTGGAAAATATAATGTTGATTGTTTATATATATATATATATATATATATATATATATATATATATATATATATATATATATACACAAAATTTTACTGTACATGTAGATATTGCTATGTTTTACATTTGTATTGTGTAGAAATATTACTGTGTTTGTTATGAAAATAAAATTCTGCGTATGTGTACTTATTTTGGATTTAATTTTAGTAAAATATTCTCTGATATGCAGAATATAAGAAGAAAAATAAATAATAACTGTTTTAGAGGTGATAAACAGATTCGATTTAAAATAGTAAAGCATAAAATAAGTTTCATATGCTTGCAAAGTAAATTAGCTGAAAGTGCACTATGTTGCTTAACTAATTACATAATCCATCTGGGCCAGATGAGGTTTGAGATGACTTGGTTATGAAGAAGGATATTATGCTCCTGGTGCTACAGCGAAATGTTTTTGTACGCTTGACAGAGTTTTACTGGGATATTTTTTCAGTTCAATCTCTTATTGCCAGAAATACACGGTTAAGCTACAATTTTACAGTCATACGAGCTCAGCCAATAGTCGTGGCAAAAGGCGAGGAAGTGGAGATACAATGCGGAGAAGCACTAGGCGAGCGGTTGTCTGAATATGTTCGCATATGATGGATGAAATAATTATATCTACAGTGAAGTAAATTATAAACACTTACAGGCTTATCAGTAACAAGGCAGCCTACGTGCCGAACTGACTGACAAGTGAAACGATTGATATGTTTTATCGCAAGAGTGATAACATATGACTGATATGAATAAGTGTAAGGCAACCATTAGATTTTTTTAAAATAAATGTTTACTTAAAATTGATGAGGATGTAATCTATGTTTGCCTATCCAGAATGTATTCAAATTGCAATGACGTACAGGAGATTAGTTGAACATTTTTTTCGCGGTAGTTCACGAGTTGTATATCTGAAGCTTTCACCATACTAACCTTCGGAATTTACACATCGTTCTTCTGCATTCAAAGCGTTTTAAAATATAACATTTCACATAACTTTTTGGCGTAACGTGTTAAAAACAACCACAACTATAACCTTATGTGTTTATTTTAACAGATAAATAGCTACTAATTTTTATTTTCAATGTTTGTGCTATGAGACATTATCTCAACTGAAAAATGACATCACTCTTAGCGAAAGAACATCAATACCGATGGCATCTTTAATGTATCTCGTGGCACCGTGTGTCATTACATGAGTTCAATACAAAGAGGATATATAGACTACTATAAAAAAAACTTATTTCGTAACAATGAAGAACTCATTCGCACCATTCACTGCTGACATATACATGGAAAAATTGGCCCAATATGCATTAACTACCACAACCATATTGCCCAAAATTTGACAGCGATATGCAGTTGACGCTTTCCTGTCTGGCAATGTGTGCTTGAAAAACTGGCAGAATTTGCAGTTATCCTCAGCTCTCTCAAGCTATAAATTATATGAACACATGAAACAAAATCAAACGATAGCGTCCCTTTCCTTGACAACCCAGTATCTAGAGGAAAATCACATAAATCATTGCCAATGTTTACAGGAAATCGTTACATACTAGCCAATACCTTCATTTTGAATCGAACCATCCATTGCCCATACCCTTGTCCACGAGCAAGTCACATCTGTTCAAACCAGAAAGAATTAATCCAGGAACAGACTCCCCTAACAAAATAACTTCTTGTCAGTAACTGTCCCAGGCATATAATAGAGAAGTAGTTAGGACATATAAACTGATCAAAGGGTCAATCCACGAAAGATAAACCAACAGATGGAAGTCCGGTTATTCCACATATCCGAGGGCTTTCCGAAGATATAAGGAAATTGGTAAACAAGCATGGTCTACGAACAACTCTCATCTCTTGAACAGCAGTAAATGCCGTGGTAACTAACCTAAAACCGACAATATGCAAACCACAAATTCGTGAATGCATATACCAGATACCATGGGAATGTCGCGGTACGTACAGCGGTGAAATGGAATGCACACTATCTACTCGCTCTACAAAACGAAAAAGGGCGAAATCCATTCAACCAGAATTTTCGATCATGCATTGGAGTATGGCCAAGATACATCTGTGGCTTAGCTTACCCGATAAGTCAGGAAACAGACAGAATCAAAAGAAATAAGAAAAATAAATTAATCAGCATTCATACATACATATAATGTAACAAAATCTTCATAAGGCTACACAACATGAAACTTAAAATATCATATGGCCACCTGAAAGAAAAGCAAACAAAATTACAAAATAATAATAACAATACAATTATGTTAGTAAATAAATTGGACACAGCAGCCTCGGTAGAACACCCAACCTTATGTTACAAAATGCTCAGCCAATCAGGACAGTGCTTGCCTCTCATTGGCCGAGAGTCCAACAAATAACACCGCCTATATTTCAATGGCCGAGCAAGACAAAGACCACCTTAAACATATAGGTACAACATTTGCTTTCGATATGGAAATGTTATATATATATATATATATATATATATATATATATATATATATATATATATATATATATATATATATATATATATACACCCGAAACGTAACATCATTCGTTCATTGAAACAGAAACTGTCATAGTCAATTGTATGATGTCCACTACCAAAATCGTCGATTGACATATTACTTTCACCATCAGTAGTTTTACGTCTGTCAGTTCTGTTGGAGTATTGTAGGAGTTTAATTAAATTTTCAAATCGGAGCCTGGTTTAGTAGGTAAATGGAAAAATCACTATTTTAATGAATACTTTTTCCATAAATCTCACTGTTTTGACCTGAATGATCTTCTTTCACCAGTTTCCATTACAAATAATAAGGAACTGCTATACAGTCTTCTCAGTTGCTTGCTCTAATATTGTTGTAAAATACTAGCAACCGAGCTGTGTTTACTTGGTTAGAACAAAACAACTTTACAATTGAAAATAAATTACGTGTGTGTAATACGTAGTTTTCCTGTTTCCATTGTAAAATGTATTGTGCCTTGAATGGAAGACGGGAACTGTGATTAGTTATACGCGACAATTGTTGTGTTTCGGCAGAAATGATTGAATACATTGTACAGTAAAAACGTTGCAATAAATGTAACATTTAATCGTAGTTATATATGAGTGACGTTTAACATACACCACAATTTGAATGATGTAGTTTCAGTCTAGAGGGTAATGGTAATTTACTATTAGCCATAATTTCCAGTACTTGAAAACGTCATAATTCATCTCTCCAGCGAATTTGGCCAAGCCAGTCCTATTCACAGATGTAATAACAGTCTCAGTGACTATGCAACACAGCTTTCCCAAGCTGTGACTATACAACAGAAGCAAATGTGTGTGGTTTGACAAACGCTACTGGAAGCGCTGTATCGTACACGATTCCACAACGACAACATCCAGACGGCGAACATTTCAAACAATCTTTTCCCTTCCCAGGTAACACGGAGTCTTAAAATTTTCCACTGAAGGACAAATATTCAAATACCATGTGAAGTAATTCTCCATTCACATTCCACATTATTATGAGCCAAGCAACTGTATTATCTACTGTATGTTATTTTTGTGAAAAGTAATCCTGAAACGGAGCGTTTTCAGACCTGTGTTCACGTAACATTGCTTGTCCTATACACATTGAGATTGTTTCTCAAAAAATAAACGTACAGTTATGCAGTATCCAATATATTTTAGTAGTTTAAGTAATATTTAACAATTGGTGAGTGATTTCTGGCAACTTCAGTGTTCAATATTCAATAATAGCAAGTAACTTGTTTTTAAGAATTACAGAATTAAACGCTTTTAATTTTGTCGTATATATATATATATTTATATATATATATATATATATTTATATGAAACATTTCATTTCTAAAAAAAATTGTTTCGGCAATTTAAACGTATTAAAATGCCAGTACCTACTCACCAGTAGTTAAATACTTCTGTAACTAGTCTAACGTGCTGTATGTGTGTGGTAATTCATGAAGTGAAGTTAAATTTTTGCTTCGTTCATTTAATACATAAACTACAATGTGTGCGTCCCTCTTTCACCAAATTTCATATTAAAGGGCGCTGTCCTTAAGCATAGAACAATATTGCTGCGATTTTTCTCCAAATGTCAAACACTACCTAAATTTTGCTTTTGTGGACGTTTTAACTTAAGTAGAAAGTGGTGCTTTTCTTATCTCGTTCAGAAAATACAATTTTTAAAATCGTTAATCATTCCCTTGTACTGTCAACAGTTTTTTTTCCGGATGTTACCAGATCATTATTATAGACGTCTTCGATTGCAAACCGGCGATATTAATTTATTCCTAGTGTCCTGTGTTCCAGAGGTAGGTCTACAGAATGAAGGTATCAGAAGACAATATTATTAAACGCTGACATGTTCCCGGTGATATTCAATCGCTCCACAAATTGAGGGTTTCAATGCCAGTCCTCGTCGTCTTCCGGGTCCATTCCGCGCTAGATGCCATACGATATATGTTCTCGTTGAAAACGTAGTGTGATTAACAGACTATCGTTTAGTTTTATGGCGACACTTGGTGTCTTTAATTGATACAGCTTCGCCATCACGACGTTTAGTTCCTCGTGGTATCACATCCCTTACTGATAGTGGATCTTACCCACTATGTGCACATTAACCGAAATAATAATCGTAGGACTGTAATTACATTTCACCGCTAATAATTTCTCTCGTTTTAATAACAAACATTTTAATAACAAAAGTTGAAATTCTACAATTCTGTAAATCATAAAAAAAATATCCAGACAATGGTCTACAGTTGAATAATTAGTTTAGGTAAAACTTAATTAAAGTTCTCATCAGTTTTTTTTTCTCGTAACAGGCAGAATTCTGCAGTGCAGAAATAAAACAGTGGATTAACTTTCGAGACAACACAGGTTTAAGACCAGGTTCCACCAGCTGGCTTTTAATAATCCATAATTTCTGAAAATTATTTAAGATGATTGCTTAAAATCAATAATAAATGCAGGACCGGTCCAGTTTTGTCCAACTCCCTGCCTATTTTTCTCTTGTAACTAGCCCGTTGACTAGACATAAAGCTTTCCTACATATCCAGCTGACTACATTACAGGTTAAAATGTCACAATGCAGACAATTATACTGTTTTAAGAAATGAAGGAATATAGTCGGATGTACGAGTGTTTCCAAGTCAATGTAGGTTATTTTCAGTAACAAAGAGATGTTGTGCAATTTTGCGTTATAACAAACCAAAACAAAGGACTATCATTGTTTCAATGTCGTGTAATTGTGTTCATGCAACAATATGTTGTACTGTGTAATCATGAAAAAAAAAATGTTCTAACCAATATGTCACGAGCAAATAAATGTTATACGAGTGGCCTTAATTTGCTCATAATGGTGTTATTCGCACTTAAATAAAAAATATTCAAACACTACATAAAGTAATGGGAAAAGTTAGAAATAAAAGAAATCAAATTTGAACAAGGTTAATTAACATCTCAGATTTTGTTTGTAAATAACATCCCCTCTGACATGAAACTGAGGCTTGCTACTTATACATTTCTGTGATTGTCATGCAAGAAAAATAATATTAATTTAATCTCGTTACAATGACAAAAAAGTCTCCATTTTGTAACACATTTTCCCGACCAAAATATTTAACGATATACAAATAGCTAACACTTTTTTTGACAGTGTAATTTAATTTTTTTCCTTTAGATAGTGTAGTTAATTTATGTCTACTGGTGATGTAAGCGTATTGGACTATTAAGATGCTATCTTTTTCAGTAGTATTTTTATAATTTTTACTGAGTGCCTCTGCAATGCCTTTTTAAACGTCCAAATCATGCCTTGTCAGGTAACATTAAGAAGTATATTAAACGTATATTTACTTGCTATTATTCGTATGTATTATTTTACATCCGTAGTTACACAAACGAGAACATTTTGCGTTTTCTAAAGTTGCATCCGGATATGATAATATTAAGAGGAAAAAAATTCGACTGTGTAATAGGGTTCAGATAATAGTATTAAACTTATTGACATGGAAAAAAAGGAGAATTCAAGTATTTTACTGAAGTTTGTGAAAAATATTTGCAGTTAAACACATGTTGTCTATTTATGCATTTAGAAAAACAATACGTACCAAACAATAAGTTACCGTGATAACTTTTAGCCTACTTTCCTCGAAGTAGGTGAAAATTAACCCTGAAACGTCATATAACTTACGTAAATCTAGGAATATTTAATAATAACATTTATTTAGACATATTATGAACGAAATACACAAAAGTTAAGTCAGCATACTAGTTAATATATGCGGACTCAGTTTAATAAAATTAGGAAAGAAGTATAATAACATTTAAATAATTTTATATACAAATAATTACTCCTGTTTTTGAATATATGATAATAAAAGGAAAGAAAAATGCAATTAAATGTCAACTTGTCAATTTGTATATGAGTACCAAGATTATAAAAATCCGAAATAAATATTCTCATTCATATCAAAAACAAAATTTGCAGCATTTATGAAAATATATACACTGGGTTGAACAAAATATACAGGAGATAAGTCAGCTTACTAAAAATAATAATAACCGCCTGCTATTTTGAAAACATGAATAAAGTATGATTAAAGTACACAAACGTAAGGTTTAATGTATGGTATATTGTGTACTAAGTTTAATAAAATTCCAAAAGTATTTCCTCTGTTATGTAATACTCTACTTAATGTATTAAAATGGCCACCATTTCCAAACAGTGTACACAGCATGAACAAAATGCGTTAATATCAATTCATCGTACTATGTTATATAAGTGTACTGAGTTTGATGAAATGCTAAAATATAGTTCATTTGTGATCTAGGTTCTTCGAAAAATCTTATAAAGGCCACCATATTAAAATTCTGAACATGGTATTAACGAAATATATAAAAATAAAGTAATAGTACTAGATACTATATTTATAGAAAGTTTGATTATTCGGTGGACTGGTTCCAATGATTTTAGGAACACACCTACCCGCATACGCTTATACACACACACGCACAAACACACGCAGGCACTAAGGTCATCTCATAAGCCTACTTTTCCCTTTGGAAAGTAGGCTAGTAATACTTTAAATTTTAAACAAAACTTCTCTGACACAATATTTTCCGCACAAGTACACCTTTCGCTCTGTAGTTTATATGCGAGAGTATAAAATTTACAACTTTAAACGTAAATGGGTTCAAAGTAGTTTTTAAACAGTAAATTTGTTCCGAAATACGTCAATATCACTAAAAAAGTATTTAATAATTAAGGTAATGTATCTTACAAACACACAAATTGTCTATCTAAAAATTTTTAACGACTATTTAATTATTATTTGTAGTAATTCGTTACAAGTACACCAAGGACTTTATAGTAAATTTATATTATAATTATTAGAATATAAAAGACTAATATAATAAATAACGTTTAAAAAAAACCTTGTTTTCAATCAAGAAATATAGAACAACATTCCCGAGTTTTTCTGCGTATGTCAAAGTCTTGAGGTGTTTTATTTTGGTGGTAGCATTTCCTAAAGAAGAACTTTTCTACAATGAGGCAACGACCATTCCACAAGGCTTCGTGTAAATATTTTGCTACATCCGGCTTTCAAACCTGTTATATGTGGTAGCATCTTTATTAAATATTATAATGTTAATAAATAAACGAACTCATAATATAACACTTAACCGCTAATGTTGTAGACGAAATTAGTAATTTAAATAATATTACTGAAAATATTAGTCCTATGAAGGTAATAAATTTAAAATATTTTGTAGTAAAATCTATTAAAATATTTTATGCAACGTAGGTGTGATTAACTTTTTTCTAGGAGCCAACAACTTCGTAAAATAATTTTCTTTCTAATAATACAAGTTTCAAAATTCTGTATTAATACACAATTTTTTCCCCGAAAATGTTGTAAATTTACTTAGAATGATATGTAAAAATATTCAGACATGTTAATGTGTACGAATTGAACTGAATTTTTGAATTTGAAAATCATAAGATATCAAAAATTTACAAAATTCCTTACGTTCGTTATTATATGTCTGAACATTTTTATTAATTTTATTTTATTTCACGACTGTTCCAACAGTACACAAATTAGCGGTTATGGTGTGAAACCGTCTGAAAGTAGGTTGATACAATTGTGATGAGTTACGCTCTACATTACAAGACAGGTTAATAAGTAGTTGGGGAGGCCTCTCTCTCGAGCTGTTCAGGGGCTGTTTGTTCTCCATTCTACAAGATGTACCATTGTCCGTAAACTGAAAGGAGGGCTGATAACTAGCCTTGTTACGTCAACGGAGTTCCCTTGTTGAGTGGAATTATGGAAAGTCGCTTAAGGTATTATCTTACAAAATAAATACCTCAGTGCTACTTAGTCCACAATAATAGTGAACATCATAGAACGATCGGTAGTATGGATAATAACAGGGTTTTAGTGTTCAAGAGATTGTGAATTGCTCGTATATGACAGGAAAAGTGAATCTACGTGTAAGAAACTGAAAATACTTTTACAATGGACACATGATTTGCAATAATAATATGATTGCATACACAAATACCAAATACACACACGTGTGTGTATTTAATATATATATATATATATATATATATATATATATATATATATATATATATATGAACACTCAGGTTTTCTTCTGCAAAAGTGTTGCTTATGAAATTATTAATGTCTTTGAATGTTTCTTGCAATGGGACAGAATAACAAGCTGCATTATTGTGGACATACGCCATTCTTGCAATGGGACAGAATAACAAGCTGCATTATTGTGGACATACGCCATTGCAATATTATGTCGTCCCAGAAATCTTAGAAAGAGACTGAGAAAGACAAACAACGAAATACGAAAAAGAGAAAACAAGCCGAGTTGGCTGTAGTCAACACATCCATAAACCACGACAACAGAACATGAACTGACATCTGCTCCCGTCTTCAGGTGAAGTAAAAGTGAAAACTGGAAAAAAATTGGTCGGTATTTATAGACTTCAGCTCTGTTTACTTCACCTGAAGAAGCGTCGTGAAAAGTCGGCCTTTGTAAATCTACTGTATTCTTTTGTGTCTTCATAATTGTGTGTTGTCTGTGACGTCGTCGTTGGTATCCTGTATTGTGTCCATTATTCTAGTCGTTCCAGTATTGTATATGCTGTTTTAATTGTGATGTCTTGAGTTTTACATATTAGTTTGTTTTGTATTTCGACAATTCTTTATTTTTGGTTGTTGTTTATTATTAATTATTGTCCTTCATTTGTTGTTAACTAATTCCTTATGGCGTCGTTCATGCTCTGTTGTGGTTTATGGATGTGTTGACTACAGCCAACTCGGCTCGTTTTCTCTTTTTCGTATTTCGTTGTTTGTCTTTCTCAGTCTCTTTCTAAGATTTCTGGAACGACATAATATTGCAATGGCCTATGTTCACAATAATACAGCTTGTCTTATGAAATTATTATTACAATATAAAGGTGAGGTATTTTGGTTTTACGTCTCATCATCAATGAGGTTGTTGACACGATTTGACATAATTATAAGTAAACGTGAGAGGAAGCGATGGTGGCTTTTTGAGTAACCGTTACAGCATTCGTTTAGAGCGATCTCAGGTAATCAGTGGTACACCGAACTCAGGATATCCTCAGCAAGGTATCCAACAGTTGATTTCCCGAATGCGAATTAACTGTGTTTCTTAATGCTTGCTGGGAAAAGGCAGTTTATGTATATTGGTTACATTAAAGAAATATAAACAATACTACAAGCCAACTAAAATATTCCGATTAGAAATAAAATAATTTCTTCTATAAATACAATTTTTCTAACATGCCTGTAAGTTACACTTTATACCACTGTTATGACATTGAGCTCACTCATACAGTATTTTTGTCCGCAGCAGATGTCAAACGTCTTTGAATTTATAGCTACCCGCAATGATTCTTGGAAGACACAGACGGTTACATTTTAACTGCAAAAGTTACGAACATATATTTTAATAATTGTTAAACTATTCTTACATATCCTCTATGTACGCTACTGCTGTGGAAACTATTAAAGTAATAATATGCCTTTTACATGAACTTCTTATAATTGATAGTAAGATGTAGGCTATACAAAACATGAAATAATTTTGTATAGGTAAAATTTTTATATCACAGTCTTATTACATATCTACATTCGGGCGTAGTACAAACCAAACAACACAATTTCTAAACAATACAAAGAATTCCATTCTTTAAAACTAATGTTACTATCGGAAATTCTTTGTAACTGAAGTTCACATACGAAATTCTGGTTTCTTTTTTAATATTACCTGCAGAGCTTGACATTTATATTTCTATGAAGAAAGGCGTTCCCAATATTTAATGCAAAATTATCAGCATAATTTATGGGCTTTTCATCAACTTCATAGCAAATTGACCCCAAGAAATAACATTTGCCAGGTATGTCAGTAAGTACGAAATAACGTGTTAGTTTACTCCTGTCATGTTGACGTCTAATGTTGTAAACCTAAAATAAAAAACAGGCTAATAGTTAAAACTTTTTTATTATAAATTGTCTAAAAAATTACAGTCGCTTATAATCCGTTTAGAGGTACTTTAAAAGATGAATTAAAAATTATGTGTACATTTTATAAAATATTGTAGATTGAGAAAAGCATTCCTAAGCAAAGTAAGAATGTGCAAACAACAAAACAATAATGCTAAAATACTTAGTAAAAATGCTTACCGAGCCTGAAAAGAAATTTTCACGTGGTCAAAAATATTAAAAGGAGTCCATTAAAATTATTATATACGGCTTGAAATAAATTCGCAAAAATTAAGTTACTGTATAACATCTACCTGTGTGCTGTATTTAATTAATTTCACACAACATTTGCTTAAGATATTTTAAGTAATCAATAAATAAGATGTCTCTACTTTTAACTATACAAGTACGTGAAAATTTATTTTGAAGGAAGTTAACGATACGAAGTTAAACAGTTAGGGGAAATGTAATTAAGGTAATAATTTTGGGAGCATATAATTTTTATGTTTTAAATACTTCCCATAAATTATTAATACAAAATATTTATTGACTTCCCTGTAACCTTCATTTACTTCAGTATTTAGAATAATTTTTTTTATTAACTTTAGTAATATCTCCAGTCTAGGATACCCTAGCTCCTGATTCTGGGAACACTAAATAAAGGCTAGATTACAAATGCTCAAATGTAATTCGTTTTAATGTTGATCTTATAAAATAATAACCATATATTGTTTGGGACTGTATTTATATAATACTTATAGACAAAAGTAATAAAAAATGAAAAATTCTATTTGCAAAAAAAAAAATTTATGCAAACACGCAAATATTTAAAATAAATATGAGCATATATCTCTTAAATTTTAACATATGAGCTTTGTATTCTGGGTATTTATAATATTTACTGAATTTGTATATGTTATTCCAGGTTGTCATATTAATTTCTCAATATTAGCACTTGTCACATGAGCCCATTTACAGCACATGGAGCATATGACCCAGTCTTCTTTCATGTTGTCGTAGGAAAATAAACCAGCGTAGTACAGGCTCTCTGCATCTTCCACGTAGTCGGGAAGCAGATAAACTCATCTTCGGAATCGTCGCCGTGAACAGTGCTATCACCATCTAATTATTTACTGCAACTTCCTGCTTAGTGAAAACGTACTTTATTCGTGCCTCGATTAGAGGTTGCAGTACTACTTTTCTTTGGGGCATTTGTTGTATTCACCGGCTGATTCTGAAGTTGTCTCATTTAGGTTCCTGGTTGTAGAATTGTCTGCTTAGGGGATGACAATACATTAGATGCTGAAGAGGTCCCGTCGGGCATATCTGTAGGTAAGCCAGGGTTGTTGACTATCTGTGAAGAAATAGAGCAAAACCTGTCTTGTTTAACAATTCCGTCTGTTTTGGAAGTTTCTTCATGGTCTACAATCAGGCAAACAAACTTTTTATTTCGGGCTGGGGCAGGGGACAATTTCAAAATTAAAAATGTATAAAACTTGGTTCAAATTTTAGTACTACTTCATAAACATGGCTTTCTTTCAGGTTTTGTTATACATACTGAACATCGTCAACAATCATGGACACTTAAATTTCCTAATGTCAACATTTAGAGGTAAATACAAAATTGCATTTACGAATTCAACATTTGTGGGGGGGGGGGGAGGCTCGGGCAGAATGCAGCCCCGTACATCCTATAAGAAGAGATGATGGTATATCGCGAAAATGTTTTGTGCCAACATGCCCTTGAAAACACTGTAATTAACTGCAACACAAATGATTATGTAATGTACGTATGACACAACGTAGCTGCCTCTAGACCAATTACAGGCATAAAATATCACAATAGTTGCCTTCTTATTAGCCTAGTCAAACAGGGTAACAGCTCCACGTACAAGCGAACACCAGTATTATTCTGGTAACGTGCGTTAAAACCCAGCAAACAGTCAAGTTTTCCCGCTAATTACCATCATCTCTAGCTATAAATAGTAGGAAAAAGGGGTATCTGGAACACTGGCTCCTAGCTGTGAATTAATGGATCAGTCCACCATCTTTGATTACGTCATGACGGCCATTTGGTTTTGCATGGCGGCCACGTTGTAATGTGTAATATTTAATGTCATTTTGTAATGTCACATCATGTCACATTATATGTTAAATCTTGTCACATTATGTCAAGACATGTCAAGTGTCATATGTTATGCCATATGTTAAGTCTTATGTTATCTAATGTTACATGATTCAAATAAGTGCACGCACAAAACCTCAAAGCAGGCAATTAAATAACATTTAGATGATTAATAAAACCTCATATTTGATTAGAGGCGCAATAAATTTTATTAAACCACAATACCAAGCGTAATTTTAACCGACTTAAAAAAAGGAGGTTCTTAATTCGGTAGTATTTTTATTATGTTTGTTTCCTCAGAATTTCATCATTTATAAAGCGATTGGGATTTTTTTTGTTGTAGAGCGGATATTTTTAAATTATTAATTTGTGTTTAAATTGTTGAATAGGTCTAAATTAGGTAACAAATTAAAGGACCTAATAGCAAAGAAAATTAATTACTTTAAATTATTAGTCGTGGCGAAATAAAGTACCCGGGTGATAACTAATTTAGGATTTTGACGCAGCATTTGATAGCCTTTCACCCCACACATTCTAGACACGTCCAGTCACCTCGGTGAAGACTCTGTTGTAACTCAGCCCCCTCCCACAAATTCATCACTTTCAGTCTCTCTCTCTCTCTCTCTCTTTTTTTTCTCTCTTTCCCTCTCGCTCTGGTATCTAACTGAATAGCACTGTCCCAATCAAACAGTTTTTTGAGTGGAAGGGGGAATGTGGAGGGTAGGTATACAAAGTCTGAACAAGTTACGGCCGCAGACGCTTGGGAGTGCTCAGATCGTCCTCCACTAGCGCTGCAAAGCATGTACGGACGCAAATATGTGCTCAACCTCCTCAAAAAGCACAACGAAAATCCCACAAGTTTGACCTGCCCTGCCCTAGCCCACAGAGCTAAGAGTGCACTGACGACAGGATAAGTTCAAATAGTGTATGTATAAAAATAACTTTTCTACCAGACAAATGTTCTCATTAGATTTAATTTCCTTTAAATTTTAGCATACATATGTCTTATTTATTTTATATATACTGAATATTAACAACAATTAACTATTTATGCCTTACGAAACCCCAAAGTGGGCAATCGAGTAATATTTATGATATTCAAAAAATGTTCAACTAAGTTCACCTACGAATCATCAAAGTATATCTATGTGAATCATTTGTACATGATTAAAAAATCCCTGAGTATGTCTACGAATCGTCAAAGCGGGTAATTGAATCATTTGGACACTGGCTCCTGGATGTGGACAGTTGAACAGCCACCGCAACGAAAAGCACCTTGTTTTCAGCTGCCTAGAAGTAGTAACTATTTATGCTCTATGAATTCTCAAAGCGGAGAAATAATTTATTTATTTATGATTTAAAAGTTCGCAAAGCGGGTAGTTAAATAACTTACATATGTCATTAAGAAATCAGCAAATGTAATAATGCTGTTTAATTTTATTTAGAGAGATCCAGGATGCATGCCTCGTAGATTGCGACTTGCGGAAAAATCGAATCCTTTTGAATTAAAAAAAATTAAATGTAATATAATCGAGTGAATTAGCTTAGATCGAGGCAAAGACTGTATGCAACAGGGGTCTTATCCAACATCTGGGATTTTTACTACGGTGAACGATCACAAATGAAGACCGTCCTTAGGGAAGTGAATTTGGGAAATGTTTCACCACAAGAAAACAGAGGCAAACAAGACAGCAAACCTTCGAAAATAGGAAACAAAATCTGGGGCATGGTAAAAGAGCATTTGGACATATTTCATCCAAAAGTGCACACTATGAAAGAAGTAAATCTGAGAGGAAATACTTTGAAGACTCAACTGTGAATGTAATGAAGATGTACAAGTCCTTTTAGCAGTATTTTTTGATGAAACTGGGTCAACTCTGAAAATGAAGTACTTTACTTTAGAGTAACTACTTTCTGGAATTTCAACATAGAACGAAATAAATCTAATGGTGATAAGTTACCCATGGGGGTGAAAAGTATCCTCACTTTACGGTAATTTGTTAAATAGATTATTCATGCATAGTTTGTAAATTACTGGTATTTTCTTGTCAGGGCAGGATGACATATCTGAACTGAAAACGTAAAATATTTGAACTTGTTTGTGTATCACTTACTGGTCAAAACATTAGAGATTTTACACTGTATACATTAAACATGCTGTATTACGAACAGTTAATTTATTTACAGAATAATACACACTTGTAATTACATTTATTGTCTCTTCATGTTATTTGGTAATTAGACAGAGTCCATTTGTCCACAGCTCTAAATGATTGACGCACTGAAGCGTCCAGCCCGAACCCTTTGTAATCATTTCTTCTTCCTCTTGACAATTTTTTTATAGCAGCTTCAGCACATTTTTAGATCTGCTGTGTGTCGCTTAAATGCAATTTTTCGGAATTCATTTTCATGGGGATCAGGTTTAGTAAATAATAAATTATATTTTAACGAGCAATGATTTTCCAGATCTTCTGAAAGTTGACAATATATTTATTGTTTAATATCGGTTAGAAATAAGCATATATTTTGCTGTTTCTGACTCATTAGGTGCTACGTATGTCTTCAGAGTGCCCCAAAAGCTGATTCCTTCAAAACGATTCAATTGCTATTTGTCTCATTTACAACCTGTACAGATTTCAGGACAGGAACCGTACGCATTTCAATATGCTCATAACAAGCCTTAGTACATGCAACTACATGTTGACGATTAATTTTACGGCTATGTTCATCATCCTGAATATCTGTTAGTTCATGGCACTTCAATGGAAGATTGCATTTAAAACATGTTGTCGTGTCTTTTCCTTAACACACTTTTTACTTCTCTCGTGCTGTCTTACATTGGAACTCGTACCAAAAGCCTTCTTGCATTGTCCACACTTGTATCTTGCTGCTGTTTTAATGTTCACAACATTGTCCACGGTGTTCACATGTTGATCGGAAGTTATTGTTGTAGTATCCATTTCTTCATCGTCATTTGCAGCAGCACCATTTACAAGTCTATGTCTTTTCTGCGATGACGGTAACAATGGTTTTGAAATCGTTTATCGTCCTGCCATGCTAATTTATGTGAACATTGAGTGTATATGTAATGATTTATGGATCGAATATGGTTTACACGAAAACAACTAAACAATAATTGTCGGAAGTTGGTACAGTCAACATTTATAATACGAATCAATGTCAACTATTTATCGAAATCAGGCGTCTATTCATACCTCTTTGATATTTTCTTGTTGGATGAATCCATTCTATTATTCATGCAACTGATGATTGGTTGCGATCAACAGGGCTGCCTTCATATTCTCCTTAGTTCTTGCACACAGCAGTGTACACCTAGCCCTTCTCATTAATCTCGAGTGTTCAATTTTATCTACTTGTCGTAGACTCTTGCAAATCTCATTTCATTATCATTGAAGTGTTTCTTGCCGCATGTGGAAAACTGCACAATGCTCATAATTAGTACAGTCAATGATTTGACAATATGGTCCGTGGCTTACTGGTTTGCTTATATGAAGGTTGTGATAAGTACCATCGCATATTTCTGTAAAGCTTCGCAATAGATCACGTGACCAGTAACAGTACGATACCTCACTTATGCCTGGTGTCACAATCACGTTATTATTTCCTGGATAGAAATATTCCGTGTTGACAGTTCTCAGCAAACTGAATAACGTATGATCAAGAAAACGTGCTTTATATTGTTGATGGTGGACTACAGAGGGAAACAATATCGTCATCATCTTACCAGCATGTGCTATGTGTAAATGAAAGACAGTTTGTGCCAAGTCGATAGCTAGGACTTAGTTCTAAGGACTACGGCCAGGGTTAGCATAACGTCTCCTATTAAAAAAAATAATTTGCGAATATTGTACTGTCAAGGTTTTGTTTTATTAACACTTTAAACGCTGTATTTTTTCGCAGAATACGGAATTTCAACTACTGGGGAGTTTTAAATAATACACACATGGTGGCGTCTGCGACGTGGAATAAGACAATACAGAACTAGATTGGATACTCATTAAAATAATTAAGTAAGGTTCGGCTGTAGCACTTGCAACACATACCTTCTTTCATACAGTGCTTTGACTTCAATACGCGTTTCCCTATAAACTTCACACAGAAACATAAACAATTTGCTAGCATGTGCTTCGTGTAACAAACAAAATGCAGTCTGTGGTTTGCTGTAGTAGTGAACAGTTCTTTCCTGGACGTAGCATTTCATGATATGCGTATCAGTTTTAAAGTCGGCATACTGGGAATGTGAGGAGTGTAGTTCCATAAGTAACCTTATCCTAAATTCATTAAAAGTTATCTTACCGTGGTTACCTAATCCGCTGCCATTTATGCAACTGCAGGTGGAAAAATATTGCTCCAAAACAGGTTACATCCCTTTGAAAAGTGTATTCCAAATATCAGTGCTGTTCCAAAACGTGTCTTATCTAGCGTTTTAAATGTTCCAAACGAATCCTTATCAACACATCAAAGTTGTTATCAAAACATGCCTTATCCAGAAAACTTGCCATAGGAATTTCCTAAGTATGTGTCCAAATCATGATTTATCCACAAAGAGAAAGTTAATTATTGTGGTACATAAAATTAAAATAGACAATAGTAAGGACACTCGTCGACAAGACATCCCAAATTCTCTCTACCATGCAATCGTACGAATGATAAAACATATCAATGCGACAATTTAAACATGCAGGACGTACGAAGATTTCACCAGGCATTTTACAGTGAGAGCAACAAGAATAGTCCGGGCTGCTTGCTTTTAAAGTATTGCACAGCTGAAGTACTTAAAAGAGACCAGTCGAAGATTGAAGCCATCACTATAAAATATCACGTGAAAAGCATTCGTCAATCAAAATATGCAGTTGTATTTCCGGCTGCTGACGAGATATAAAAGGCTTGACGACGACGCTAAGAGTCAGTTCATGCCTCGCCGAGGTCGAGAAGAGGAGGATAGTTGGAATTTACAAACTGTATTTACATCGTCGATGGTAAGATGCCTGGTTTATCTTAAAGTGTTATACATCAACATTCAAGAGTCATAAGACAACCTTTGCATTTTGACACCGAAAAAAAACTCATTTTTTTCTGAATTAAATAACCACTCTTATAAATTATTGTAATAACATCCTGACGCGAATATGTATGGAGATGGTTATTCTACTTGCTTTTGTTTCAAAGCTGATAGAATCTATGTTATAGAACCTGGCGAAAGGGAACTTATAAGTACTGGCTATTATTGTGTTCCAGCCATGAATGAATAAGTAGATTTGCTAATGTGCCCAGTACTACAAGGCTGTAATCCACACAATAGCACGAGAGAGAATAATAAAACCTACAGCATTGGAAAGATTCCGAAGTATTGAAAATACAGAAGTGAAATTAACATTCATGAACGAAGGGTATAATCCAATGTACACACTCACACGCACACACACACACACACACACACATATATATATATATATATATATATATATATATATATATATATCCAATGTGTGTGTATATGTGTGTGCACGCGCGCACAGACTATGATATAATGCATGCCTGTTTACTGGTTGCATGTCACGCAGTGTTTACCACCATTAACAGTTTTAAAAATTATATAAGTAACGCATGTTGTGCTCCTGCTCTGTTTTAGAGATCGTGTACATGTATTTTCATTGCGGAAGTAAATGATATTGATCCATCATCTCCATCGACAGAATAAGTTATTATAGATGTTACGTCCTCGGAGCATACGGAGGAAGAATCCACATACATTCCTAAAGGGAAGAAACAACAAACAATTACTACAACATTGAAAAGAGCTAGAACTTCAGCTGAAACTTCCAATAGTATAAAAGAATGCATCACATCATTCTTCCATGCTATTTCCCCTATATGGAGTCTTCAAAATTTCTCTCCTTTGCAAACACTTACCCTGCTGTCTCAGGGATCTGTTTTGGGTCATCTTTTGTTTTTCATTTGTAGAAATGACATTCCAAATCTCATGTATGGGCAAGGCAACACTATAATACTTGTCGATTATACATGGTTTTTGGTGAGTCATTACACATATGATCAGATAATGGCAAAATTAAAGAAGGTTGAGTCATAATTATCTGATTAGGTTTTAGCCAATCAATTAGCAGAAAATTTTGATACATCCAATATTATTATATTTTGTACACAAAAGAGTACAAATAACATATACAATATATTCTGTAATCGTTATGAATAAAATTAAGTAGATGATGCTAAATTTCTGTAAGTATAGATAGAAAAAATGTTCATTGGAACAGTTACATTACATTTATAATACCAAAATTGACTTCGGAAGTTTTTGTACTTAGCTGCATGAGCAACGTAGTGAAACTTAAGGTACTTAAAACCATCAATTTTGCATATGTTTATTCATTAATTTCTTATGGGATAGTTATTCATATTTGGGAGTGGTAGGGAAATTCAGATGACACTAAAAATTATGTGAATAACAAAATACAGCAGTTAGAATAATTACTCAGAGTAATAACGCTAAAGTTAAAAATGTATATAAATAAACAACCATATAAACCGATTCTTTAAGAAGTAAAAACAATAACTTCATAATATTTTTGACGCTTAAATGTGTCGGGGGACTGCTAAGTAAGCAAATTAAGCAGTTATAACTATGAAAATTGAAACAGATAATGTAACTGCAACAAAACTTATGTACGGTGTATGTGCATATGTAGCAATTCCAAAAGATAAACCCATTATGCTATATTTGCAATGAGTTTTTGGATTGTTGCATCATTTAGCGGATTTGGTCTTCCTATTTTATTATATTCCATTTCAATTCCTAACTATTTATCTGGTTTACTTAACGGTCCTCTGGGTCCGAAGCATTATTGGATTAATAATACTTTCATCTGATTATTAGAATTTTTTTTAAACTTTTTAGATAGGTAATCGTTTTATGCACGAGGTATTTTTTAAAATTTAAGTGTTAGGCCCTACCTGTAGTTATTCAAACTTGAATACTTCTAATATTATTATTGCAAAACGCAAATATGATTCCGAAAAATACCAACAAATACCCGTTAGGGCTTTTCATTAAATAATAATAAGATTAATGTATGTAGACTACACACATATAAGGCCCAAGTTTGGCTAAACTAATATACTTATGTTTATGACAACATTGTCAGCAAAACAATCGTCATTTCTAAACTTAAAATTTAATTATATATATATATGTATATATATATATATATATATATATATATATATATATATATATATATATATATGCAGCTTAGACTTATGTACTGTATGTGATTGACTAAAAACTAACTTCGACATGGAATTGACCACAAATATATAAACTATTACCTAGGGCGCATGTCTGGTAACAAAAAGGTTGCAAGTTCTAAACCAACACCCGGCAAGCAAAAAAATTTTAACTTGCCAAAATAATTAATAAAATCGTAAGGTCCATTTCGTCGTATAGGAACACAAGCAACTTCGCCCTTAACAGCAACAGCGACACATGAGCACTCTAGCAGACAGCGATGTAAACATTGTAAAAAACATGGCGGCACCCATCCAGGAGCAAACATTGCGGATGATAACCGTAACGCTACCTAGCAGCAAATGATGGAACAAAGCGCAACACCAGAGCTGCCTACCAGCCAACGATGAAAATAAACATGACCCCTGCAGATGATAACTAAGAGAAATTACGAGGAAGAGAAATTCCCTACTGTGCGAAAAAAAATTCACTCAACCAACAAGTGACTACTGAAAATAAGATGGACGACGTGACATGACATACGGCATAACATATGGTATGACATAAGACATAACATATGGCATAACATAATATGACACATGACATGCAACATTATCGTGACAATATATGAAATGATGTGACATGATATGACATATATGACATGATATATGACACATAACATACGGCAAAATGGCCGCCATGCAAATCAAAATGGCCGCCGTGACGTAATTAAATATGGCGGACTGAACCACTGAACCACAGCCAGGAGCCAGTATTCCAGCTCCTTTTTTACCTTATTACTCCTATAACATCAGTAGAAATGTCGTACTGTTTGAAGACATATAAGTAACATGGGTAAAAACTAAAGTTCCTTGTTTGAGGTGTTTATGATTCCATTTAGGCTTTCCGAATAACGTTCCTCTCCCGCTATGCTTTTTCAACCCGTTCTTAGTTCCTCCGGAGCCATTAAGTGATGTATCTAGCATATGGTTTTAAGCAGGTTTATATAATTAACCAGAGGCTGCGTCTTATGCATAGTCTACTATGGGGTGAAATGCTGACATCTAACACACGACTCCCATGGGCTGTAATATCAAAACGACACAATCTTCTGCTATCGGTTTCATATGCTGGATGAAATGCCGAAACCTAGTTGTGAATATGTATGTTTCAATGCAGCCTTGCGGGTCACACGCATAGGTGGAAAATGGAGGAATGGCATTATCAGTTCTGGTTTCATATTTGTACGGAGGAAAACAAGTAGTGGAATAATGTGAGCATTTGCGCCCATGCATGCTACAACATTAGCAAAAGGACCATGTTCTGCTCACTGAATTGAATATATATTTTGTATCTTACTATTCATCCCTTGAGAATTTGGAACTTTAATTATTAAAATCTAGCAATATCGTCTCACGATATAAATTTAGGAGCCTGACGTGATGTTATCATGTACTGCTGGTTGCGGAGTATCCAGGATTCCAGCTAGGACTCGACCTTAAATGTCGGAGTGACTCAGGGAGCCTCTATACCATCAATGTTAACTAGCACCACAAATTGCACGAAAACAATAAAGGTTTTCGAAGCGACACTTGTTATGTAAAAAGAAAAAAACTAAATAATTGGAACAGTTGCTTAAAAATTGTAATCTTTTTCTGAAAAACTAAATTTTTATACTTACACTGTACAAATTTTTCTCCGTCGATTCACGGAATTTCCGGTAAAAATTTCTCCGGATACCTACGTGAATTCACGGAAACTTAGTTCCTAATCTAACAGAAGTTTCCGTAAAACAGTTTCATCACACGTAACTGAGCCATACTTACGTGTTTATAATTCTAAAATTGCATTTCTACAGAATTGCTAATTTACCGGTGATGTTATTAAAATATATCCGTAAAATTTACATATGTCTAACCTATTAATTTACGATTACTTCCGTGCAAGTTTTCGCAGATTCATGGACATATAACGTATTATTCCGTAGTGTATATTTACTATAGACATTTCCGTATTTTACTTTTACGGACACTATTTACGTTTGTTAACCGTACATTTCCGTTAAAATTTATAACGGTGTACATGAGAGTATTTCAAGTGGTACCGAATGCCAGTGGAATATTTAGTATGTTACTAAGGATTACTAAACAACAGTTACTAAAAACTCTCGCAAACATTAGGTGGCACAGTTAAAAATAATTTTCGTTGTTTTACGGAGAAGTGCTGGTAAAATATTCTCCAGAAGTGTCTGTTAATTTACGGAAGGCAACTAACTCCACTTATGGAAGTTCGCATATTTATGTGACTTCTTTAGGATGCAGGCACAATAATGCGTTCGGTTATTCATTTGGTTTCTTCTCGCAGTTTACATATGTCTAATTAATTAAACATAATTATGTATAACTGTGTTACAAAATGTTGTTTCCGGTAACTGAACAGACGTTTCCGTAAAATTGCCCATAAATTCACGGAAGTTTTTAACAGTGTAGAAACTTTAAAAAATATACAAATTGTTTGCATAACTTAATGTTTTTTTTAACCCGTATGCTTATCCAAAAAAGAAAAATAATTGCATACTTCTGCACATAACTATACATCACATAAAGTACTGTCTCCACAGTAACTATTTGATAGTTATTTTTCATGTTAATCGATAAAATCATTGGTAAATGGTTACATCCCGGGAATGTGTTCGTAGATAGACATGTTTTGTACTGGAGCAATTGGCAGTTACAATAATTGAAGGACAGTTGACGACCTTATCGGCTTATCCACTACATATTCGGAGCATCTGCTCACGCCTCAGCATTTACAGAGACGACGGGTCGGCAAGGACATCCTTTCTATGATAGCGCGAGTCATTATTGCAGTGACTTTGAAAAGTATTTTAAGTTTACTTTAGCGATAAAAATGGTTAGGAATGGTAAGGAAAACTTTTTCGTCTTTTAATAAATTGAATATTGAGAACTAAACAATTACTACCGAGACTATGAGGATAATTACGGGAAAAAATTATTTGTAGAAGAAAACAATCCCAAAATAGCTTTTCGCTTCTAAAATATTGATATAAACTAATGATATATTTACTAACGTGAAATTTAGTATAAATAGTTCGGTATAAAATATAACGTCTTTGCAAGAATTTAGTACAGTTATGCAAAAGAAGGAACAGTTCAAATAACCACAACATGAGGAAATTTTAGTAGTGAAAGAGTTCGTATACGCATCATGGTTGCCACAATACGTTCATTAGGATCTGTAACTATTTGTACCATATGGCCCTTTTAGAATTCTGATTGTTTTGCTCAGCATAACTGTAAAACTGAGTTCAAATGTTCAATTTATCTATTTCCGTTCGTGTTTCATATCTCGTGTATCTTAGGTCTACGTCTGAGATGAATTCACACGAATAGGATCAGGTTATCTTACACAAGATTGCATTTAAAGCAGTGAAGTTATTAGCATTATTTTTTAATAAATAGTTTTTTATTGAAAGCGGAAATTATAAGAACATTCTTCATTCTTCTTCCGTTTTTAAAATATGACAAAATAATAAAAAAAATAACTATCGCTTACGACACACAAACAAAAAGAAATTTAATTTTCGTAATCAGTTATGTAATTTCGGAAAGAGAAAATATATTTTTGCAAGTTTATAGGAATCGTAGCTGTCTTACGTTGGGGTTTCGGATGATATTATTTTAAAGTTTAACACTACAGTACGCATAAAATAAAAAAAAGATAAAGAAATTGTCGGCAAACTACTCGAAATATTTGCGTTTTTTTGTTATAACACTCCCCCGTTTTAGCTTTAGTAGTCATTGTTACTAATATTTACGTATGTTATATATCATCAGTCCCCGCTGCAACATTTTGTAAGGTATCCGAACCCATAATTCTTAGTAAAAACATGGGGCCGCGGTGGTCGAGGGTTCAGAATTCTCGTCTCCCGCCAAGGCGATCCGGGTTCGATTCTCGGCGGGGACGGTCCCCGAATTTTCTCATGTGGGAATCGTGCTGGACGATGCCGCTGGTCGGCGGGTTTTCTCGGGGCTTTCCCGTTTCCCCCGCCCTTTCATTCCAGCACCGCTCCATACACACTTCATGTCACCCCTCACCAGTGCTGAAGACCTCGATGTTACGCGCTGACCAAAATCTCTCACTCACTCACTTACTTAAAACCTACAGCCCCTGCACAAAGAGGTTGTACCACGTTACGTACAGTTGCATTCAGTAAACATCGTATTTATGGATGGTTATACCAGCTGAATTTAAACTAAAATCTCCCCCTCGCAATCACTCTCTGCGAAACCGCCGAAGTAAACGTCAGGTCATAGGATTGTTTTATTACAGCATATGCTGTCTTCCAGAGTATAGAGTAACGCGATATTTAAACGCGTTTAAGAGATTTACGTCTTTTAACCAATATCAACAGTAGAATTTCCGACAATCCTAAGAACACTTTTCAGGAAATGTTAACATACAAACAAGATGTCACAGGATACAGTTTAAGGTATTTAATAACGCATTACCTTCCAAATTTATTTGTATTTGTAAACGTAGTTCATACAAATATAATGTATAGGTTTTCACTCCTTGAATGGCCTTAACTGTTTGTAGTTTCTCTAATATTTTTTAAAACCCGTTGAAAACAAAATTTTTAATGTTTTATGAGGACGCATAGGTGCATTCGTAAGTATGCCTGACTGTCAGTAGGCATGTGCCGGTCCGAATACACATGATACAAGGTTTATATCTTGGAGCAAGCTGACAAAGATAGGTTGTATTAAATCTTAACCTTTAATCTACATCCCAATTCTTTGACTCTTAATTGTTGACCTCAAAATAAATTAAAAAATTATAGCATTTAATAAATAATTTAGTAAAAAACATTTCCTATTTTGTACTTGACTTTCCAAGATGTATATTTCAGCCTCCGAGATTTTCGACAAACGTTTATTTGCGCATCTAGGATGCGTTCTTTAACACTATGTAAGTAATCTTTCCGTTGTACTTGTCCAAGAACTTTTCGAGTGAAATTTTAAATTCTCTGATGGTGTTCCAAAACTACAAAGTAATTAATCGGAGCATTTTGTAGCAACAAATGTTTACCCTTAGATTTTTTCGGATATTAAAGGTAAAATGTTAGTTTATCAGCAAACATCAAATAGGCAACTGAGATTTCTTTGAATTCTCACAGGATAAAAACAAAATATTGTGATTTACTTGTTGGTGTAAAGCACTTGTCGGTAACAAAGACACGTTTATGACCTAACGGGTATTCAAATGTATTGTCGATTATATTTTGTCATATATAGTATTTTCGAGAAAATGTCGTAATTTAAATTGGTGTTCGATAAAGAAAACACAAGCACTTATTATGAGTGAACATGTGTCCAGTAATGACATAGAGAAAAGTTGAATGGACAAACTTTGGTGCACAAACTGAATTCCGCAAGCTACGAGGCACCTGTGTATAGTGGCTGAGAAGATTATATAGCGCAGTCGAGTGAGTACAGGTACAATACAGGCGGAAAGTGTCTACAAATAATCAAGCGATAATTACTAATTAATGTGACTCTTATTTTCTTTACAAAATATTTTACCATACTTTTCCTAGGCTGTAACTGAAGCGGTTCATTATAAATGTTCTTGCTTTAGTGTTCTTTCTTAATAAAAACTTCATAGTATACACAACCTCCTTTACAAGAGGTACTTTAGTAGCGAAACTCTGCCTTTCGTTTGTGATAATATATTCTATCCACGATAAACCGTATATAAATAAAGTAAAGCAATTGTACCTTAGAACGACATTCATCCAATAACTTAGGCCACGTGAGAAATTTATTTTTGCAAGTCATGTAGCGCACGATAAGATCCTCACAATCAGGCTACAATTATGTAGCTGGGAAACAAATTCAATAGCGTGAATCTTATCATAAATTTAAAAGCATGGCGTGCTAGCAATGAAGTGTCTTATCCATTAAAAGAAAGCAATATAGATAAATATATTTATGGGTCGGTGCTATATATTTGTTTCAGTTAGTTTGATAAACATAATGACTTTCATGAGGTTTCTATTCGAAAGGAATGTTTTTCAGCTTAATAACTCTTAACTACTAAATATTTTTGAATTAGCAGAAGAACGGTACTGATATACAATATCTATAAATGCGGTACACGTGAAGTAAAAAAAATTAATTGAAGTATTTTAATTGCCTTTATAACGATTCTAATTAGGTGCTTATGAAAATGTTGATTTTCACAATTTATTGCATATTAGTTTGCTATTTCCTAATGATTCTATGAAATATTATTTTTAAATGTTATGCGCTATCGTTTTCTAGATATTAGTTTGGAATTTCTCAGCAATGTATTGTTAGGTATGGATTGCAAACAACACATTTGATTTAAATTTTGTTTTGTTAAAAACGTTGTAACCTACAGTAGTTTGCGTTTCGTATGATATTCATATTTACACTTGCATAATTAATAATGAAATACAAATATGATGTTTCTAAGTTATTTTAGGATGCCTGATTACTACTAAGTAAATTCAATATGATGACACTGATAGTAACAAAATCTTTTAATTTTATTAAACTAAAACTGAAGAACTGAAAGAGCAAACGGTAATTAATTGATTACTACGTTACAGAAACGGTCAGAACTTAAAGATTCCTACGTCGTACAGAAATATGTAATTGGTCTCTGCGTTTTTTTAATGTGGCCTGCGCAGAAAATATTGAACGTGTTTAAAAGTCTGATTACCAAAGTAATCAATAAGTATACGTAACCCAACTTTGCGGGCAATAGAATTCAACTATTTTACAGCAGCGATATTTAAGTCCCAATCATTAAAAACATATAGCTTACTGAAGACAATGTGACAACAATTGCTCAAAACTACGTTGTGGAAAACGAAGGTTATAGTTTAAGAATGCTTAAAAATAATAACATATTGTTTGAGCATAGTTTATCTATTTACACACAAAACTAAATAATTATTAAGTTGTTAATTCAAACTTTCGCTGGTCTCATTAATATTTAATGCGCTTTCGACATTCTTGCACAAAAATATTACTACAAACTACTGATGTGTCAGATACACAAGGTCATTAGGGTTATAAATCTGCAACAAAGTTTATGACAACTTATTCGAAAACTTTCAAATTTTAATTAATACAGACAATGAGTTATAGTATTATTTGATTTGTTTCTGTCAATATTGTACTCATTTTGACAAAACATCTCAGTGTACAATGTTCACAATTATAACATAAAGATGGATGTACTCGGTGCTGTTGTTATATGGCATTTCATCAATAAAATTGTTATAACCGAAATTGAGGATTACAAAATTAGTAAAGAAACAGCTGACAAGGAAAAATATATTCTTCATTCACAGGGCATAAAAGACTTGAAATCGGATTGCAAAATCAGTGTTCCTCATATTATAATTCAGACGAATCCTCATTACACACTTAATTTGATGCTTCCACAATAATGATGATGGATCTTTATATTTACAATTTATTTTTCACAAAATTTACATTAGCGTAGAAGACAATTGGAGTTTTACATAACAACTGTGCATTTTTCGAGAAGAGTATAAAACATCCTCGGGTTTATCCAAATACATACCATATAATTTTGAGGCAGGGTCCAAGGTTCAAAACCGCCATTTTGAACCTGGCAGCCTTACAAGATTAAAGGAAAAAATCGTTGTCAACTATCAATAATGTGATTTTCTGCGTTTGAATACTTCATAAAATAATTTATAATTAATTAATAATAATGTTTTAATGCAAAGTTATTTTTATTGTAAATACATCCATAATGTATCGCAAATTCCGACAAAATGTCCAACTGGCACACAAATAAATTAAACATTTATCGTGTAAAAAATCATTGTAATACATTTCACAATGATTCTGTAGAAACAGAAGAATTTATCTATTTATTCCGTTTAAAATACTATCTATTTGTATTTGTTTCTTATCTACATAACACCCATTTCACTTTTATTGCCCTTGCAAAGCAATTGTTTCAGCAGATTATCAACTTGGCATCATATGTTATTATTATATTTCACCATTACACCATTATGAGTAAAATTTTAGGTTTATACATCTGTGTAGTAAAATTCAGTGACTGAAAAAACAAATAAAACAATGTCACAACTGATATTACATGCTACGATAACGATTCAAATATTGTGTTCTGTAAACATTCATTGAGACCATTCTCACAGTTACTGCACCTGCAGAGCATCGAACAGCTAAGCAATGCTCTTTTACACTTGCTATGCTTTGTGTCGCAGTTCTTGCAGGAATTGCTAAGTAGTGACTCATATACCGCTGATGTCTGGAAGAGGTATCCGTGTATGCTCCCAAATCAACTGTACATTTTAGTGCCGTCTCCTAGCTCCTGGATCAGGCAAATAAGGTTGTTTTATCAAACACTATCCCCAACATTATCTATACACAACCTCGAAGGTTAAAATACAGCTACTTTCGTTGATGGTAATATATCTATATAACGTCCTTTCTTGGTAAACATCTCATTCCTGCACTTGACCATATCAGAACTTAATGAGGATTTGTCATAAACTGTACAACATACTTTTACAAATCTGCCATAAAAGTTTCAATATTCGTAGGCTGTACGGGCAATGAGCTAAACTTTTGGGCTTTTTTTTATGAAGGCTGCTAAACACTTTCCGTGTGGAATTTTGCCCATAATTTGAGAAGATGTAGTTTCACTTCGGGTTAAATCATGGAAGAATGGTAGGGTCATTGCCTTATCTGAACCAAGGAACTGGAAAGTAAATTCATTGAAATGTAATGGAAATTATCACCAGCACCAAATGCAATCCAGAGGAAATCTACATTCATGGAATTGTAAAATGTCAATATTTTTATTAATTTCCATTTTTCCTGAACCTGAATGCTGCTTATGTGATATCGATGTTCCACGGAATGACCTAGTTGCTATTGTAGACGTCATATAATGAAAAATTTTATCAATAGCCCCTGTCGTATATAATCCTCCATCAAGTCTCTGAGGGCAAACAATGTCTATATATTCAGAATAATCACATGTTTTCTGTTCTGATCAGTGGAAATTTGAGTTACTTAGCAATATATGACTATTCCCTAACCATTTACGTTGTCCAAAGATTCATCTTTTAAGTGCTACGTCACCGGCATATAAATAGGAAAATGTGTTTATCGTGGTTGTTTACGACATATTGTATCACAATTAGGAACTTAATTCGACACACTGTAGCCGACTAGTTTTGATCATATTAATGCATATTATCGAGTTTATCTTGACTGTTTGGACCAAATAGAAGCATTTTATGTAGTCTTAACAATATTGGGGAAACACGCTGTTCCTGAAAAATTTCTTCTAGTTTGTCATTAGATTATATTTGCATTTTCAAAATCACTGATCGTATATACTATGCAATTCTGGCTAAACTAACTACATCAATTTCTCTATCTACCTCGCATGCCTTATGCTTTGCATCACACACAACTTCTTTCAGGGATATAAGAACATCACGGCCTTACCGAGAGGAGTATCTTCCGGCATTCCTTCAAGTATTTGCTCTATTATACGTGTTGAGTGTACAGTTTGTGATTCTTCTATCACTTATTCTATTCGCTGTTTAAAAGCCTTAGGGCTGTATGCCGTAAAGGCAGAAGAGCACGGACACAATACGCGTTATCTTTTATCTACAAAGTGTAATTGCCTTTTAATTTACTGCTGCGTTGGTGAATCATATGCTGCTTACGTGTAACATAAAATGTATTTAAACAGCACCCAACCTGTATGGTTTCAAGAAAAAACTAAAGTTCGTTCAAACGCAGCTTTATGACAGGCTACTAGCTGACGGTGTGTAACTGTCTATATCATTCGTAATATTTTATTATGTTTAATACCATTTATATGATCTTTGAAAGAACTGTGCAATGGGAGTGCATGACTGGATTTATTTGCTTGGACATACTCGATTGCGAAATATAAATGACTGTCAAAAGAAAACTAAAAATAAAAATAAGACAAGGAAACATAAATAAGCAGAGTATGCTTTAGTCAGCAGGATACATACACAACCTGAAATACCAAAAGTGGAATATGGTCAGATAAAACAAGGAACAAACAGAAAATAAAAGAAATAACAAAAATATAAAAAAAAAGAGACTTAAGTTGACATGCGACACAACGATGAGACGAAACAAAAACACAAACAGAAATACAGCAAACGACACAACGATGAGACTAAACAAAACACAAAGATGTCGGACACAAACAGAAAAAACAACAAAAAACACAAACGATGAGAAGAAATAAAACACAGTAGTTTTCTGTTTGTTCCTTGTTTTATCTGACCAGATTCCAGTTTTGGAATTTCAGGTTGTGTATGTATCCTGATGACTAAAGCATACTCTGCTTATTTATGTTTTCTTGTTTTGTTTTTATTTTTAGTTTTCTTTTGACAGTAATTTATTTCGCAATGGAGTATGTCCAAGCAAATAAATCCAGTTAATGGCATTTATTCCACCCTTAATTTTTTTTTCAATTTATTTGTTTCAATTTAGTACACGTATGAACGCGAATTGTTCATTTGTCTCCAAACATCTTAAAATAAAAGTTTACAATGGTTTAATCTATTTTCCGAAGGAAAAAGGCTACACATTTTCTTTTCCTGTATCTTCGTGTGTTAAAGAGTAGGTTAGGTTTTAGGTTTGGGGGGGGGGGGGGATAAAGAAATATAAGGTTGAGAGATGTGTGTGTGTGTTTGCGTGTGCGCGCGCGCACTGAGAGAAAGAATTGTTTCTTTATACTAAATATATTTGTATGGGTGACGTTTGCTTCAGCTAAACAATAGTTTGTTGGTAAAACCAAGCTTGGTGTCCTCCAACAAATTTTACTATTTCCCTCGACCAAATTATTCATTTAAACACACTTTGTTTGTACCAAACGTATATTTGGTTACTATAGGATATCAAATAAATATTTTGTGTAAAGAAACAACTTGTTACATACAACTTGTCAACAAAATAAAATTGTAAGTTATGAGTGATGTGCTTTGAACCAACAATTTTTTTTCGATGGCCTAAATGATTTTGTTGGCGAAACTTAATCCATTTGGTTGACTTGCGGAAGATGGCAGTCTGGCGTGCGTGAGCGACAAGATGGCGAACACTGTATACCTCAACTTTCAAAATATAAGCTTGTGCGACAAGTAGGGCGTCTAAACTGTTAATCAGCATAGTGCAAGTATCTTAATTTTAGCTATAACAATTTCAAAGTGGTTAATTCGATCGATCACAAAAAATTGCGCTAAACTTGAAAAACACCGCAGCTGCACATCTCATTCTTTGTGCTGCGGTGAACGGCAATAATTTGGCAATATTATTTGACGTCGTTTACCATTTCGCAGACGGAAAACGAACTAGTTTGAAAATAAAGCTGTACAATCGTAATATAATATTATGCCCAACTATTCCTATACAAATGACAGTCTTATTATTACATAAGCTTTCGTAGCTCAGTTGGTAAGGTCACGAACAAAAACAGGGAAGTAAAGGGATAGCGGATCAAATCCTGGGCCGGCCGTAGTTTTTTTTTTTTTTAGGTCTAAAAATTCAGAAAAATTTTAAGTGAGTAAAATATAATTTTTTTAGTTCTTAAAATATTTTATGTGCATATCATATGTCCAACGAAATATTTATAAGACCAACTGAATGTTTGGTACTGCTAACAAAATTCAGCTATTTGCCTCAAACAGATCGAGGGAACAAAATAATAATTTGGTACGAGCGAATAAATATTTCGTTGCCCTTATACAAACAAATGATTTGGTTGATTCAAACTAAATTTTGTTTGCATCAACAACATTTTTTTGTCAGTGCGGGTGTGCATGTTCGCTAAAAATTTTCCAACTCTTGGATCGAATTTATTCAAATTCTGTATGTATATAGTACTTACAGTAACTGACTTTTATGTAGTTATAAATGTAATGTGCTTTATTAAAAAAATGCCACGAATAAACATTTTTGTCGCTGCCGGGAACCGAATCGCTATGTGATCTTTGAACAATTCTTGCCATGGGTTGTTAATATAAATAGAACAGTTTTTTGACATACGCCATTGCGGGCGAATGTTGCCGTTTTGCGAGAAAAAAACAATAAAAACAAAATAAAACAACAAAGGAAGAAAAGCCAGTTAGCTGTATTCAATAGTAGTAGGGTTTGGTAGGTGCACTTTGGTGGCGCGTGGCGTCGGAGCTCGGAGCCTCGGCCGCCATCTTAGATTTTCCCTCAAAATTTCCCTTTTTCCCTCAAAATTTCCCTTTTCCCCTCAAAATCTGCTCATTTTGACACAAAATTTCCCTTTTTTCCCTCAAAATTTCCCAAATTTCCCTCCAACCACCGAGTCATTGACCCAAAATTGACCTTGACCCTCCGGCTGCTTAAAGCGGCAAACTGACTCAATTTCGCGAGTCAGCTCGAGGCTGTCACAGGGAGCCGCCATTTTGTTGACGCGGCCATCTTGTCTTCTGGAAGGTCATGCTCTATCATTCCTTCTGGGAATTGGTCTAGAACATTCGTCATGGCAGTCGCCATCTTA
Source organism: Medauroidea extradentata (assembly GCA_003012365.1). Taxonomy (NCBI): domain Eukaryota; kingdom Metazoa; phylum Arthropoda; class Insecta; order Phasmatodea; family Phasmatidae; genus Medauroidea; species Medauroidea extradentata. The sequence goes on from PNEQ01049740.1 coordinate 63,704, forward strand.
TATTCTAGATTTAAATGACTAGAA